>WNNG01000049.1:0-98652 GCA_018208015.1 Medicago ruthenica | reverse complement strand
ATTTTCACAAATGATTTGACCTAGTTCACCACCACTCACTACTACTCTTATATATATGGGTTAGAGTCACTCACACTAATGAGTTTAGTCACATCCAACTCTCACAATTATTTTTTCTACACTTTTATTCATTTAAACCTCTCATATTACTTATACACACTATCTAAAATTCAAATTTCTTGTTCTATATAATTACAAAAATGCCACTCATGCCAAAAATGAGTAAAATACCTCGCACCACTTAAAATCCGCTAATCTATCAACCACACAAAATAATCATTAATAAAATAAAATAAACAATTAACAAATATCACAAACCAAATACTTCTAATTCTAAAAATCGTCTGATACAACTCTCCTGCACTTAAAGAATTTTCGTCCTCGAAAATTGCCTCAATTAACCACACCAACTGTCCTACAAAAACTCCAAGTCCATCTGCTGACTCGGTAAAGGCTTAGGAGCCTCCCAATGCACCACAACTTCAACCTTCGATGGACCAACCACAATTCCACCTCTAGAAATTACCTGACCAAGGAAACTCACTTCATGCAACCAAAAACTCGCACTTCGACATCTTAGCATACATCTTCCTATCCTTCAAGGTCCGGAACACAACCTCATACAATCATTCTTCTCCTTAACCCATAACACTGGTTCTCCATTCTTGAAATACTTGGCCTGATGAACTTCTCCAACATCAACTCTCCCAAATGCTTCTTCAACTTGCTCAACTCAGATGCAGACATCCTATACAGCGCCATCGACACAAGACTAATTCCAGGAATCAACTCAATTCTAAACTCCACTTCTCTCTCAGGCGGTACATAAGAAATATCGTCCGAAAACACATCAAGAAAACTCGTTCACCACCGGAATACCACTACGTCCTTCCTCACTCCCACCTTCTAAGAAGCAAACATCATAACATCCTAGCCTCAGCATCCACGACGCCTTCACTTGACTTGCAGACAAAACTTCTCCTCAATACGCTCCACCGATTAGGAAAAGTAACCGACTTCTAACAGTTAAAATTAACATTAAAAGACAACAAACTAATTCCTACCAAAGAACATCCATGCGAGCCAAAAAGTAAATAACTAAATCCGACATAACAAGATTCAACCTTATCACACAAACAAGAGGAACAAACGAATGTGCTGCACTAGTAACAAAAACATCAATCAAAGAAGTAAACCAACTTATCCCTGCACTCGAAAGAGCGATTCCCCACTTTTGCCACACTTGAAACCACTTCACTGGCATCACTCTTGCAATCCGCAAAACGGTGCCCGGTTCCTCCACACTTAAAGCACTTAAGTTCTCCCCACTTGGGTTTGAACCCTCCACCAGACACCTTCTTTCCCTTATCACCTTGCTTCCCATAAGGCTTTCCACGATCATTCCCCTTTTCTTTCTTATCACCAAGACTCTTGTAGTAGCTAGCCCTCGCCCTACAATCTTAATCAAACTACGACACTTGTTCACCAACACTGGAAAATCCCGAATCTTGGGGAACTGACAAACTGCTTGATCTCAAGTCACAAGCCGCTCCTCAAACTTCACGCACTTCAAAACTTCAGTTCATACCACATTGTAGTGTGGGCAAAAACGAGACATCTCCTCAAACTTAGTAGCATAGTCTGCCACCAGTCATGTTACCACCCTACCCGCTTCCGTATCCAAAAAACTTAATCTTTTTCTTGCTTCTAACCATCCGCAGGAAAGTATTCCTCAAAAATGCATCCTTGAACGCTTCCAGGACACAACCGCTCCTCCAAGCTCCAACCTCTGGCGGGTATTCATCCACCAATACGCAACCTCCTCTGCAAAGCATCGTGGGTTGCCCAACCGAACCTTCTGATCATCAGAAGGTCACCATCGCGCGGGAAAATCCTCTCGATACTCTGAAGCCAAGTCTGCGCACCTCTGGATCATACCTCCGTTGAACGTTGGGGGATGGTTCCTCATGAAACAGTCCAACCTCACATCATCAGCCCCACACTGCTGAGCCTGCTGCCCATGAGCCGCCACATTATAGCCTGCGCCAACGCTAGAACCATCTGAGCCACCGCATTAGCTATCTCCGCGTCATTACGTCAAGCCAATTTCTCTAATACACAACGAGTACCACCTAGTTAGACGAGAACAACATCGACAGTATATACACATTCATGTCGCATGCAACATGACAATAACCAAGTGTTGGCCCGGACTGGACCAACCTGCTCGGATACCACTTTGTAACACCCCGATCCCTGAGACTACTATTTAATTGATAAATCATGTAATTCAACAAACATCGAGGTATTATAATACATCAAACATCTCATGCTAATTTTTCATAATAAAATTTCATCATAATAAACTCAGATCAGAACGGAATACACATCTCAACATATTATCATCTCGGGTCACATCATAAAAATCTTAGCATAAGTGCATCACAATATGATCATAAAGATGTCTAGACAATAATTCAAGCAGTAAATAATACAATCCCCAAAAATCCTAGATCAGAGCTCCTAATCTAGACATCCTCAAAAACAAAGCAATAAACATGAGTAGGCACCAAGCCATCCTCATCACAACTCACCAAGCAAACTACTCCTCAACCTGCAAGTCCACATCCCCAAGGGAAAAACCCATGGATGAGGCGACAACAAAGTCATTGGGGTGTGAGATATACATTCAACAATAAGGATCAATAAACACATGTAAGTTCAGGCAAGACAAACAGACATCATCAGCATCATATAATCATACATTATATTAAGCCTAGTCTTATGTCTCAAACATGCATAACATCATTACCAACCTGTCATACCCAATTTTTGACCTAAAATTCTTTTTTTTACTCGTCTTTTTGGTTCGGAATTTTTCGTCGTTTCAGACGAAATTTCGGCAGAGGTATTTTAAAATACCTCATTTAGGGTTCCGAAAGCGACCTTTTTCTTCAGTTATATTATTATTTTATTTTACTTTAGTTTTTTTATCTTTTATCTTTTTTAATTATTTAATTTTTGGTTTTTTTCTATTTTTATTTTATTTTTCATTTATTCTGTTTTGTTTTTATTTTTATTCTTAATGGTTATTTTTATGGTCTTTATTGCTAATCAAATCGGTCCAAAGTCCAAAGTTAGAAATCAAGGTCAAATGTTTGGTTAAATGGCTTTGACATTTGTGATTTAATGGCTTTAATCCCATTTGATGGGGATTTAATCCTTGTCTCCTTATTGTCAAAAGTCCACCCCAATGTGTATATAAAAGCACACGCTCCAGAACCATAAGAAAAAAATATTCGGCCAACAGAAAACAACAACACAACACCATCACCACAACCACAACACACGAAATCAAAGCAAAAAAAAAAACCAACAATCATTCATCATCAATCCACAAACACACGAATCAAAGCAAAAAACCAACAACCATTCACCATCAACCCAAAACACAAATTCGGCCTCCCTTCACCAACCGAAACCACCACAAAACCACCTCCCAACACACCCAAAAACAACACAAACAAAACACAATAGCCACAACCCGCGGCCTCCCCATCAAAATCCAAACCACAAACCAAAAAATACAAAAAGGTAGTTCCCTCTAACTTAGATCTAGGTTTTAGGGAGGTTTTGAGATTTTTGTTTAAGGTTTGAAAAGAGGGAAAGAAAGTCTTTCTAAAACCAAAAATTTTTTAAAAAAAGGAGTTTTTAACTCCGGCGCGGTGGCGCCACCGCGCCAGAATTCTTCTTTTCGGCCCAGCTCTTTCTTCCTCTTTTCTGCTTTTTTTTTTTCTTACTTCTACTTACCCCCCCCCCCCCCTTTATTCTCTACACCCCTTGTTTTTATTATTGTGTGTTTTTTTTTCCTTTCATTATTTTTTTTAAGCATTTTATTTGTTCATATCTAACAATCGTCTCATGCAATTTTACCTTTA
The DNA here is from genome assembly GCA_018208015.1 of Medicago ruthenica. NCBI lineage: Eukaryota > Viridiplantae > Streptophyta > Magnoliopsida > Fabales > Fabaceae > Medicago > Medicago ruthenica. The sequence continues at coordinate 94,714 of WNNG01000049.1, read as the reverse complement.
ATCGTCATTGTAGTTCTTGTTCGTCATTTGGTTTTTATTGCATAGCTTTAGAATGTATTTAGGACCAATGTAAATTATAAATGAGAAGAATCATGCATGTGTCTTTTATTTTATTTATTTACTTCGATTTACAAAAAAAAAAATGCAAAAAATATTAGGTTAGTTTAATTTCAAAAGGGTTTTGTGGTGATCCAACGTCACCACTGAAGTTCCTCGTGTTTAGTTTTTTGTTATGTTTTAGGTCTTAGTTATTTATTATCAAAACGAAACAAAAACATGCAAATAATAAAAAAAAATTAAAAAAATCTTTTCTTAAACAAACCTTGATTTTCAATCAAGTGCCCCTTTTTCTTCTTTTATTTTCTTAAATAACGATTAATCCATTTTAATCACATTTAAATCATTTTCCAAAAAATAAAAAATACAAACCAATCTCATTTTTGCCACTTGGCTTTATTTTTATCTTAAAACCTTTTCAAAAAACTAAAAAGTACAAAAACAAATCAATCGGCATTTTTACCCCGAACTACGAGGTTTTGATCCCTCACGGGTACGTAGGCAAAGGACCTTATCCTTCCAAATCATAAAAAATAAAAAAACAATTTTTTCTCACTACTCTAATTCCTCCTTTTCTTTTTAAAAAAACATAAGAAAGTTATAGCCAAAATAAATAAATAAAATCAAGAGGTTCTCGTAGATTACTATGAACGTTTAGGGTGCTAACATCTTCCCTAAACGTAACTAACCCCCGAACCCTAAATCTTTTTTTTTCTTTTAAGAAAATGTGGTAATTTAGAACTTTTTCCCCTTTTCTTTTGAAAAATTAAATGTTCAGTCGTTAAATAAAATTAGTGAATCAACGCTAATCAATAGCTTGATCTCCGAAAATCACCGCGACGGAAATGGCGACTTCACTGGGGAGTTATCTGAGAGGGTTGAGCCTAACTCGAATTTATTTAATTATTTTGTGCTATAACTTGCGTAAAATAAAAATAAGACTGTAAATATGTGCATATGTGTTTTTTCCTTTTACGTGAGTGGTGAGATAAGTCCTACATCTGGACTTGAGGGAAATCATAAGATAGGACGGTGGTATAATCAAAGTGCCATACCAAGAGTAGTCTTGGGTTTTGGTACATGTGATATAACCCCACTCAATGGAAGTCTCTTAAAGGTAATACCATGTCGACATGAGTAGTCGTGTTTGGCATTGTTATTTTTAAGCGACCTATGAAGTTGAGGACCTTTAGAGTTACCTTTAACCCATCTTGGCCTTTTAGGACGTAGTGCGGTGGCTAATCAAGAGTAGTCTTGAATTGGTTGATACGCGATACTACACTCAAACGAGACTTTCCTACGAACGTCTTGGACCGGGAGTAGTCCCGTAATTCGACAATATTCGGGAGTAGTCAATGACTTTGGGAACTTGGTAGGACCCGTGATACAGGTACATATGAAACTATAGTCCTTACCAAATGGAGTGTTTACCCATTGTCTCCAACATTATGGACTTAACCTCACCATGTTTTCTCCGTTCTTTAGCATAATCATGCATACATGCATTCATTCATAAGCATTTTTTTTTCATCCGATCACCGAATGACTTAAACAAGTTTTTTTTTGTGAACATCATAGATATGGACTTTTCAACAAGGAGCACTAGGAAGTACACCTTCAAGAGCCCTGATTTGTTGAATTTAAGGAAGCTAGGAGTCTTTAGATTTTTTCTGTTAAAAACTAGCTTCCACTAAAGGACTTTTGAATTGGTCCCTTGGCTTGGTTTCTAAAAAAGGAACTGTTTTGTAATGTTTTAATGCTCAAAAGAATGTTCAACTATGATTACTGTAATTTCTTCGATAAGTCATTCGATAACATAAAAAATATTTGTTTGTTTTTGCATACACATATCATGCATCATTTTGCATTCATGGTTTCCAAGTCTGAGTCTCACAAAATCGTCTTTTGCAAAGGTCAAACCGTATCAAAAGTGGCCCGACATCCTCATCCAAAACCGACTCGCACTTACAACACTCGTGCAAATAGAAAAAAGAAAATGGATATGTCGTGCAAACACAAGGAGGAGTTTGCCGCAATTGGGTTGCTGTTGACGTTCCTTCAGTTACTCATGTGTCCAAGTAATATGTTTTGTTGTTTTCCTTTTTCAAAAAAATCCTTTCGTTCCGCCCGAGACGAAAGTGAACTTGTGTAGGGCTTTTTGCTTCATGTATTTCCGTCATCAATAAAAAATTCGTTAGGTCCCCGACTATGTCTTTTTATTTTTGCTTTTTTCTGGAAAATGGTAACACAAAAAACCAAAAATTCTTTTTTTTTCATTCAAATATCTGCATCAACTCATTTTCTAAAATCAATCATGAATCATACATGCAGACCTGATATCGATAAACTCGTTGAACACGATAACCGTATGCTCTCTCCCAACTTTGAGTTCCCTGTCTACCAAGTCGAAGAGGAGGAGGATGAGGAAATTCCATATTAGATTGCTCGGTTACTAGAACATGAGAAGAAAGCCATTCAGCCTCATGAAGAAGCAATGGAGGTGAATAACTTGGGGTCTGAAGAAGTTAAGAAAGAAATCAAGATCGGGGCTTTGCTTGAAGCGACTGTCAAACAGAGGGTGATAGAACTGCTCAGAGAATATGCTGATGTGTTCACATGGTTATACCAGGATATGCCAGGTTTAGATCCCCGTATTGTGGAGCACCGTTTGCCTTTGAAACCCGGATGCCCACCAATCAAGCAGAAGTTGAGAAGAACTCATCCCGATATGGCTATCAAGATCAAAGAAGAAGTGCAAAAGCAAATTGACCCAAGCTTTCTTGTTACATCTGAGTATCCTTAATGGTTGACCAACATAGTTCCGGTCCCGAAGAAAGATGGTAAGGTCAGAATGTCCGTCGACTACCGAGATCTGAATAAGGTCAGTGAAATTCTGGCAGGTACTGATCAGAACCGTAAAACAGAGTACCAGAAATACAAAACAGAGTACCAAAATATAGGTTCAGAAGCAGCAAAATAAGGACAGAAAAATAAAGTATTTGTTAACCCAGTTCGGTGATAAACAACACCTACGTCTGGAGGATACCAATCCAGGAAGGAAATCCACTATGAGGAATTAATTCAAAGACTCAGACACAGCCCCTGTTCCCAGCCTTATCACTTAATCTCTACTAGTCTAGAATTCTACCCAGTAACACCTAGGTATAAGAACCCCCTCTTACTTCCTAACCAAGTAATCACAGCCCAGTGATTAACAACTTCTTCAAAACAAAGATGAAATATGAAGTTACACTTCAAGACATCAAAGACCTCACTCGTACTTAAAAGCTTAGAGTGAATTACAACTCAAAACATCTAAACCAACTCAAACAGATGGGTGATGTATAAACAAAGCCTTAAGCTTACACAAAGACTCTTATGATAATATCAGTTTTGACTCAATTAATTTCTACAAAGCAGCACGTCTTCCTTATATAGTCTTCAGCAGCTCACATAATTCTGAATCAAATAATCTTCAATTAATACGATTCTGAAATACTTTAGAAGCTCAAAGAAGGAAACATATTTCTGAATTATATTTTCCAAAGATCCTTTGAAAATATATTCATAAATAAACACGAAGCCAATCTTCAATAAGATCTTCACATAAAATTATCAACCTTCTGGAAACAATAGCCTGGATAAATATTCAACAAATCTTCAAAAGATACGCAGCAAGAATTAACAAAAAGAGCGCAGGAAAAACAACTTCTGAAAGGCAGCTTCTGAAGGTCAACAGAAGTCAACGTCTGTGAAGGTGAGAAAAACACACAAGAAGGGGGGGGGTTGAATTGTGTGGGCTTAAAAACTTTTCTTTCTCAAAACTTTGGCTAAGTTCAGAATTGGATTCTGAAACTTTTTCAGAGTGTTTATGCAGCGGATTAAATAGAGAAGAGAAAGGGAAAGAGAGAAACACAATATTTTTATACTAGTTCCTTCCACAAGTTGGAAGTAGTCTAGTCCCCGTGTCACTTACAGGAGATTTAACTATAATCAAACTGATTACAATTGCTCAAAACACAAAGTTAAGAGACTTCAATGCTCAAACACCTAGTAAGAGACTTCTAATGCTCAAGACACTAAGTCAAGAGACTTCCATTGCTCAAGACACAAAGTCAAGAGACTTCTCTGCTCAAAGCACAAAGCTAAGAGACTTCTAATTGCTCAGAACACAAAGTAATGAGACTTCAGGATGCTCAGCACGCAGACTGAGACTTTGGTTCAAACTGATTTACAAAGAAAGAAGTTTGAGTTGAACACTTGATCAAATATCAGAGGTGTTCACTTAATACAACTCAGGTATAAGACTCTAGACTTAAGAAATTCTAAGATGTAAACTTTGTAAGAATTTCTAAGAGTTTTGAACAGACACGTATTTTTAACACCAAAACAGAGCACAGTTCAGTCAGTTTTGTTTCAAGAGTCTTAGCAATTTTCTTCTTCAAATCTTCACCCTTTTATAGAGGAAAAGATAGCTGTTGAGAATTGCCAGAAAATCCAGCAAAGAGCCATTGCAATTGGAAGCTAGGATAGCTGAAAATGTGTGCTGAAACTGAGCAGAAACAGAGCACGCATTTTTGAATTCTTTCCTTAAAAGCTGGGGAATGTTTTGGCCAAGGAGACAACTGTTCCATTGGAGTTGTTCTGACATTGCAGGCATTAAATGCTGACAGAGACAACTGCTTTTTCTTCCAGGTTAGACTTCAGAAGCTTCTCAGACACTGTTCATCAGAAGCAGGTCTTCAGACCCAGGTCTTCAGACACACCCTTCAGAAGCACTGTTCATCAGACGCTCCCTTCAAACGTTGACTTTTGTTGACCTTCAGACTCAACCTTCAGACGTTGACTTCTGTTGACCTTCAGACTCAGCCTTCAGACGTTGACCAACGTTGACCTTCAGACTCAGCCTTCAGAAGCACCCTTCAGACACAGTCTTCAGACTCTGCCTTCAGAAGCACCGTTCAGACGCAGTCTTCAGACTCAGTCTTCAGAAGCTGCTTCAGACCCAGTTTTGCTTCAGACTTGCAACAAAGACTTCAATGCTTTCTTTCTTGCTCTAAGCTTGTTCTTCCATAACCAGTATTAATTATCAAACATTAAGGACATGGTTATGCACACTTAGAACAAAGCATTAGCAATACCAATTTTCTTTTTAACACTTTGTTATCATCAAAACCCAAGAGAGAGTTGTTCATACACATTTTGTTCCAACAATCTCCCCCTTTTTGATGATGACAAACATAAGTATTAATAGAAAATTGTTGTTAATTTAATTAACAAGTTGACTACAGGGTGTGAGGTTTGCAAGCTCCCCCTGAGTCTGATCCAGGGGGAGCTTGCAAACCTTTCCTTAGGAACTATCAGATAGGACTTAAGGGGAGCTTGCATACCTCACCTTAATGGACTATCACAGACTAAGAGGGAGCTTGCAAACCTCAGACCCTAAGACTGTCAGACTTAGGGGGGAGCATGCAAACCTCAGACCCTGAAGTCTACCTGTTAATTAGATTAACAACAATTGTTTCAAATACTTGTGTTTGTCATCATCAAAAAGGGGGAGATTATTGGAACAAGAAGGGTATTGTACAATTCCTCTATGATTTTGACGATAACAAAGTATTGAAGAACAATTGGATATACTAATATTTGTTCAAGTGTGCAGGATCATAGAATTTATCCATCAAAGTATTGAGCATGTATCAAAGCAACATAGACACATGAGAAGCTCAAACGACTATGGTAGAAGATCTATAGAAAGGTCAACCAGAAGTCAACATATTGGATCAGAAGAAAAGGACGCCTCTTAGAAGCGGAAGATTTGCCTCATCGGACTCTGTGGAGACCATCAGACTCAGAAGACCTAATCAGACACAGAAGACCCCATCAGACTTGGAAGACTTTCAGACTTCAGAAGCACCTATCCACATCAGACTTGTCGTCTTCTATAGCTGTCCACATCAAAGGATTTGGGCATAGTTTTGTCTTCTTCTGACCACGTGTAGAAACAAACAAAGAACTTCAAGGGCAATAAGCATGAACGTATACTTCCTGTTTCAACAGGGATATTCGAATGATTATCCAACAGAATTATCCATATCAAGAAATGGCTCAACATTCTTTATTTAAAGCTTCTTAACAACTCTTAATGCGTTGGTACTCTTTTCCAACGTCTCTCAAATTCCTGTCTATATAAGGAGCTGAAGGCTTGAAGAAGATTAACAAGACTTTGCTATTTTTACTGTTTTATTACTCCGCCAAATCAAATAGCGCAAAAACACTTAGGATTTTTGTTTAAACTTTTGTCTCTTAGAAATCGTAAAAGTCTTAAAGAGTCTAATCAAAGATTGTTCAGTTTACACCAACAATTGTTTATCCAGTGTAAGAACAAGTTTGTTTATATTTGTTGTAAACAAGTAGAAGTCTCTTGCTTGTGAAGCTTCATCATCATATGTCTCTTGGAGAATCCTTGAGCACCAGAAGTCTCTTTCACTTGTGACTGAGCAATAGAAGTCTCTTGGGGTAGCCCTTGAGCAATGGAAGTCTCTTGCATGCATACTTGAGCAGTAGAAGTCTCTTGGAGTTGTCCTTGAGCAGTGGAAGTCTCTTGGTAGTGACCTTGAGCATTATAAGTCTCTTGCAATTGTGCTTGAGCATTGGGAAGTCTCTTGGAAGAGTCCTTGAGCAATTGTAATCTAGTGAGATTATAGTGAAATCTCTTGGAAGTGCAAGGGGACTGGACTACTCCTGTGTTGTGGGAGGAACCAGTATAAATTGCTTGTCTTTGCTCTCTCTCTCTCTCTCTCTCTCTCTATATATATATATATATATATATATATATATCTTTTATCTTTGTGTTCTGTTATTCTGGTGCACTCAGACTCTGTGTCAGAACCTGAACCATCAGAATCTGACCAGCTTTAAACACTCAGAAAAAGAAACCAGAAAAAGCTAACACAATTCAACCCCCCTTCTTGTGTTTTTCTCAACTTCAACTTTTGTTCCAACAGTTACAGCTTCCTAATTCCATAAGTTAGCTAGTATTCATTGAAGGTTTCTTTCGTACGTTTATCTATGATCACATTTAAACCATCATTTATACCTACACTGATCTGTTTAATTGAACAGTTTAACTAAATCCAAGTTTAAAACCTTTGGTCAGTAGTCATTCAATCTTTAAAATCAATTTATATATGATTAGGATATAAAAGGCATTGCACACAAATTAAACTGAATAAAACTAAATTTGCATTATAAAAAATAATGCTTCATAGCCTACATGATTCAAACAGATCAAACATGACTAATCTCCAGACCTAATCACTAAAAACTTAGCTAGTCATAATTGAAATTACAATCACTAAAATGAAAGAAAGATTTGTTACATACATGAGGATCAACTATTATTTTGATGGCAAGCCACCTCTCCAATCTTCAGCTCAAAAATGCAATTTCAGATCTCCAAATTTCAGAACCCTTCTTCATAAAATGAGTTTTTCTTTTATAGGCAGGGTCCTAGGCGTCTCAAATCATGTCACGATGACCAAAATTGTGACAAGATTCCATCATTAATTTCAAATTTAAATTTTGGAGCATTTGCAAATCGTGTCACGATTATAGGACCGTGTCACAATTTTAATTCAGTGACAACTATCACATTTTGGTTCAAAATCGTGTCATGATGCTGTTAATTCAACATTTATGCATTTCTTGCTTTCTTCACTTTCAGGCTGTCTAAGAACACTATAGACTCAATAAAAACATCAAAATTACTAATAAAAAACATGTAATGATAGCATGTCATTAATGGGAGTTGCCTCAGGTCTTCGGTCAGTGCCGGTTTTGGAGATATATTGTGAAATAACATGTTTTTCTTTTTATCCACCTTTTAAGGTCACATTATAGGGTCTGCTCACATCTTGCTCGTCAAACTTCTTGCAGTCTATAATGGTCTCATCGTTTCAAAAGATTTGGGTATCGATTATATTGTTTGTTAATCAGATTCTCTTCTTTGCATCAACCTCATCAATGGCCCCCTTGTGAATTATCAGGTGTATGCAGTTTTAATCCAAGACATTAAAGACCTTATCTCTCTAAGCAACGTCTCTATTACTCATATTATAAGAGAAGGGATCTAGTGTGCGGATTTTCTAGTAAAGCATGGAGCCTCCTAAGATTCTAGTTTGCTAATTCATGAGTCACATTCAGACGGCATCCTCAATTTGTTGAGGAATGATGTATCAGGAACTTATTTTCATAGGGAGTAGTTTTGCCTCTTTTGTTCCGTTTCTTTTTTATTTTGTGTTGTTTAATTAGCCTTGTAACCAAAAATAATTTGGTATAATTTAGTATTCGAATAATTAGCTAGGTTAAAAAAAGTATAGTTTGATTTTTTGTAAAGTTCTCGTTGGTAACTACTGAATCCATGGGCCGAACCTTTATATCAATTCAATTTGTATTATTTTTAAGGGCAAATAAATATATATAAATAAATAAAAACGAGAAATCTTCTACAAGCGTACAAACATTTATAAATCATAAGTATACGAAGTATCCAAGTCAAGCAATAACAAAGACAAATGAGCTCTTCCACAATAAAACAAGAGGGAAAACAGAAACAACACCAAAAAATCATCCAGCCTCCAATGGATCACCTAACCCTAGTCAAGCAGGAGGAAGACTAGAAGCAGCAAATTCCACATTCATCCAACCCCTAGACAAATCCACCAAATGGCACTATTAGTATCAATATAAAATGAGTTTATGATCTCACTCGTAAAAGGAACATGTGTCAACTTTGGTGGGACAATATCTATGTCTACGGGTGTCTTTTGGCGCTTCGGTGTAGAAGAATTTAATTACAGTCTTAAATTAAATTATATTCTCAAAATATTTATTAAATATATCTATTCTTTGAATTGTAGGTGTTCGTACATGTTTTGTTACCAATGTGTACGTGGCATTGATCCTCCTCACAAAGATTGTAATCATTAAATGAAAGCATGGTCATTTTGGTATAAAGAACAAAAGAATCATGTTCAGGATATAAGAAAACGAATTTATTTGCTCAAGAGGAGGCAGAACAAGATTTATTTCAAGCTTCTTAAACTTTATTTTGATTAGTTTTGTCCGAATTCACAAGATTGAAACATAATTGTTTGAAATGATCTCAGCCCAAGGAAGCTCTCGAGCTGGAGGAATGCAGAAAATAAAGGCAATGAAATAACATATACTATAAGTGGGATTATGTCCAATCGGTTGTTGAAGTACTCCCTCCGTCCCAAAATATAAGCAAAAATTGGTCAACAAAAGTTAATGTATTTGGTTTAAAATTTGTACCAAATACATCAACTTATGTTGACTCATTTTTGCTTATATTTTGGGACGGGGTAGTATATTGTAGTGTACTAAATTTTCTATCTAACTCAACACTTATAAAATACAAGGATAAGGTGAAAAGAATCATACTTGCCACACAAGTAAGACACCGACATTTACTACAACAACATATATACTCCAAATTAAGATAAAATCTTTAATGGTCGCCAACAAAGTTTATATATAAAGAAACATTTTCCTATGCAAAACTGAAACAGCATATAAAACAACAATCCTACAACTTGTACCAATAAATATTTATTCAGAGTTGATAAGAAGTTGACTCATATATACATAACCATATAAGTTTAGTTCACCTTATGTCCTTTATATTATGAACATTTGAGGTCATCCTTGTCCTGCCCAATACCCAATCACCTAAACATTACTTAATGAAAAAAAATACTATTTATTCATTAATTAAAGAAAAGAACTTCCTAAAGAGCTCGAGAGACACCTAATAATAATAGAAAAATATATAGAGGTCGACAAAGACAAACCAAACAACGGTTCAAAATTCACACCCACTAAAGTCCAAACGCCACAAAAACACAACTATCGTTTTGGCCACTATCTTTTTCTTAATTAGGTGCTTATTACCATTTCATCCTTCTCCCTACTTTTTTATACAAACCAAAACCGAACCTTCCCTATACTTTCTCACATACACCTATATCCTTTGTTTCTTCAACTTTCCAACATGGCAAAAGTTGCAAAGCTAACAAAGCTTAAGTCAGTGCTCAAGAAATGGAACACCTTCACCTATTACAACAACAACAACAAGCACAACCGCTCCAGTATCAGAGCGGTTGCTAACGATGATGAGTCGGCACAAGACCTTCGCCCCGTGTTTGTGGGAAAGACACGGCGGCGATACCTTGTTAACTCCGAAGTTGTTGGACATCCTCTTTTTAAGGAGCTTGTGGACAGGTCACGCGATTCGACCGAGGTAAATGATGAAGATGACACGGTTAACGTGGCTTGTGAGGTTGTCCTGTTCGAGCATATGTTGTGGATGATCGAGAATACTGATCCTCAACCAGAATCATTGGATGAACTCGTCGATTATTACAGTTGCTAGCTGTGTCGTGGTAACAGCATTTGAGCAAACGTTCATGCATTAATGGTGATAACAATAACATCCTTTGTCTGTATGTATATATATACATAATGCATGATCCTTGATTGTGATTGTAACTTAGTATAAACAAATAAGACCGATTAATCAGAGATTTGTCATTGATCTATATGGCCTGGTTCTCCGCACAATTAAGTTTCATTTCAATCATGTGGTGTATTACTTCATTTGTTCTTAATTAAATATTGTTTTCCTTTTTCATTCTGATATTAATACTTTTTACTTCCACTAGAAATTAATGGTGTCTGCATCACTTTCTTGTGACTATAGTCATCTATATATTTATATGGAAATGTGTTTTTTTTTTTGAAGATTCATGGCAATGGTTCATAGTTATTGAGCTTGAATGGAGTCAAGTTCGAAATGAAAAAAATAGCCGAATTAAATTTTATTGAGTCAAATCGAGCTGAACCAAGTTCGACTCAACTCGACTTATTTCCAACCATAGTTAATGATTAATTTAATAAAGATAATTTTATAAAATTGTATTTTTTCTCTTTATTTGTAACTTTTTTTAATCGATGTGAATACGAATTTATACAACACTTATTTTAGTACGGTGGAAGTACTTTTTTTAATTTTTTGTGTTTTATGTACAATCCATTGAGTTCATAAAATTGATTAAAAATGATGTAATATTTTGTAATTACAAATGAAATGAAAAAAAAAACAGACACATTGATGATTGCTATACCATACTGCTTTCCTTCTGAGGATGTGTTTTTATTTTATATTATATTTAATTTAAAAAAACAAAAAATGAAAACGTACACAGACAACATTTTGTCAAAGTAAATGGGTCCTAAGAAAATGTGGTTTTACCAGGTAAATTTGCTCTTAAAATTATAAGCATTAGTCCAAATAATCCATTTGAAAGCATCATTTCAAATGATCCCACTATTAACTTTTATTGTCAGATTCTACGGCGTTTGACATAGTAACTGAATATGTGACTCTCAAAGTAAATCCTACACTAATTAATGTCACTTGACAAAGAACTAAATTGACTATAGAATTTAGTTGTCTCAAGGAATGTTTTTGAATAATAGTTGTCTTAAAAGGACTTATTTGCGAGTAATTAGACTTTGCATGATTGCAAAAACATAAATGTTATTTGAACAAAATTTTTAAGACCAACTTAGCGGACAACTAAAGACATACAAGACAATATGGTTTTTTAATCTTTTTTTGTTGCTTTGTTATTGTCTATATATCTTTGGTTGTCCATGACTTGTTCTAAATTGGTTGTTCAAATAACACACCTCAGACAAAAGGTCAACTAATCTTCAATTAGATGATATATATATATATATATATATATATATATATATATATAGATCCATCAGCGTAGAATGTTACATTACATGTCTAGAGGAGAGACAACTTTTGTATTTGATAATTTGGGGTATGTATTTGCGATGCAAGGTTGTTTTTTAATAAGACATAACATTTAGTCTTGACAAAGAAAAAAAAAAGACATAGCATTTAGTTTTTCATACATATTATTATCATGGGAGTTAGTATATGTTCGTCATAGTTAGGACCGATCCAACATATATTAAAGCCTTGAGGGAATGTTGAAGTGAGGTTTTTTGACCTAGTAATAATATTTGATTTAAATTATATATGCTTTTATTTCAGTTTATGATTTGGATTGGAATTATTAGATGCAAAATTATTTGTTAAATATTATAATCATCTTATTTAACAAAAAGGAAATGAGAAAAATTCTCAAGTGAAAGAATTAATTGAAGGGAGACAAAAATTAATTAAAAACACAATGGTGTCATCTTTTCTTGCTATATATATACACACATTATTTTTGTCTGAATGGAAAGGTAGACTGACTCGAAAACTTTTCTCATTGAATTTTTCGTTTTTTTTCAATAACATAACTTTGTACTCACATATTCAGATTTAAAAATTCAGACATTTCATACGTCAGATTACATTGTTTCAAATTTTGATGCTCATCTTGATTCTTCCACTGATTTGAAACCTAACATTACACCTCAAACTATGGATCCTCCTACTGATTGAAGCCACACATTGCACCTTGAATTGTGGATCCTATCGCTGATGCAAAAGACGACATTGCACATCCAGTCGTGGATCATCCCGCCAATGCAAAATTCGACATTACACCTTCAGTTGTATATTGTATTGACTGCGACCAATGGTTCACGACTGATATACAATTTACTTCAGGTGACGATAGAGGGTGATACAAAAGGTACACCAAATAGGGGTAGTTATTCTCATGATGGTCGTTCTGAACATTCAACTATGCGTTCACCATCTTTTGTTTGAGAATGTTGACCCTTTTCATCTAGATACACTGATTTAACAATCAAAGTTATCATGCCCAACCTAGAAAGTAATCAATCTCTTAATCCTCCTTCAGTTCAACGAAACCTCCCACACATGAAGCAATTGCCTCAGATCGTGCATCAATTATTAAAGATGTCGTTAGTGTTGTTGATGATGGTCATTGTGGATTTCGTGTGTTTATGACCTACTTGGATGGTCTTTTGACTCTTCTTCTATTATCTATCTTGATCTTACATTGGAGTTAAATAGCAACCCTTAAGGTTATCTCCAGTTTTTGGTCAGAGAGACCATTAATTCAAACAGGTCAATTACGCTTTGACTACTGCGAGAATCGTCTTAACACTTGATAATAAATGGATAATTTTTTCGTATATATGGAGTTTATTAATGCACATAAATATAAATATGTGCCAGTTCTACGGAGCATATATGGACAATCTAATACATTGTTTCCTTTATACGTTGCACCAAGAGAAAGTAATTGATTCATGTGTCTTGGATATGTGACTAACTAAAGTTGTCTCTATTTTTAATTTGTATTTAGTGTTGTTGCTTGTGTGTAACAATCATAACATTTATTACATATATGTATTTAATTTGGGTGTCATGAAACATTAGCCTAATAATATATAGGGTCTTGTTAACCGGTGCCCCTGGGGCATTAGTTAAGGAATCTAAAAATAGAAATTATGTCTTAGAAATATAAACTTTTACTTTTGATCAAGTAATTATTACACAACTTTTTAATAAAATCTTACTTCTTTTGGATGCTTAACCAATGCCCCTGGGGCACTATTTAACATTCTCCTAATATATATTGGGTACTCTTATTTGTTTTCTACCTATCACGTCCCAAAGAATATTTTTTTCTATTTAAAAATTAAAGTTATTGGATACACATCCCTATCAAAGTTACGAAGAACTACTAACTTCATTTAAGATCTAGCTAGAATTTTAGATATAAACTCAACTAACAACGAGTGTATGCTCAAAAACTTGTAAGTTGAAGTGGTTACTAAATGGGATTGCCATCTAATAAAACCGAATTACTACTAGCTACTACACTCAAGAAAATGGTTGCACCCTATATTAAGAAGCATTTTTATTTGTGGTGTTTGCTTGGAACTTTTGAGTGTGATCCTCTTAAAGTCTTATGTTCGATTCTTCCCGATACCAACTTTCGCGGGCTAGTTTGACTTCTTAAAAAAAAAAACATTCTTATTCTTTTTGTTATGCCACTTAAAGTACTGGAAACTATAAATAAATAAAGTGTAGATTAGCTACAAAATTAGTCAATATTCATATAGACAGCTAGTGACCTAAACAACTTTCAAGGAGACAGGCACCAGAAAGCAATGCTACTGCTACATATATACTTCTTTAAGTTGTTGAGAATTTAGATGATTATTTTACAGAATTTAAAAATGCATAAAGTGTAGAGATATTACTACCAACCCGAGAATTCAACTCATGTATACTAACTACGATGATTGGTTTGTCAAGATGTCTTCATTAATCATTATTCTATAACATATACACACACGCTTTCAACAATCTTTGTTAGGGAAGAACATAGCATTTTATCCTACATGCCTTCGTTAATAATTTAGATTTTGGTTGTACAAAAAAATAATTTAGATTTTGGTTCTATAAGCTGTATACAAGTTTGCAGCTTATGCGTTGGCAAGCTGCAGGTGCTTAACTTACACATACACGCACAACACACAATAATGGTGTGGTGTTATTAAATAACCATTAGCCAATAAAAATCGAAATTAAAGAGAATTGTGATTTGTGAACCCAGATATTGCATGCTGCTCTAAATTTAGACATTAATTTTGTACTTTCTTCTATGATTTTATTTTTTGTGTACACATTAATTTCATATTTGAGTGGGGTGCACGTCTATTAAATTATATCATTATATATGGAACAATATATGTGACAAAGTCTTTGTTGCTCTTGAATTTCAAATTTGAACATAAACAGAATTTAGCAGCCTGTCAGTTTATATTTTAATTTGATAACACAGAAGAAACTACACCCACCTCTTCAATCATTAGATTACCGAAAGAAAAAAGACAGAATATATATATATATATATAATCAGATTTCTCATTTAACAATAAAAAAAAAATAATAGTTTGTCATACCCCATTTTTTGACTTATATTTTTTATGTGTTATATTTTGTATTATCTCGTTATTATTTTTACCTTTATTATTTATTCTGTGCTATAGTATTTTGTTTGCATTTTACCATTTTCTTTATTAAGCATTACTATTATCATCATCATTATCCTTAATATTATTAATGTATTGTTATTCTATTGTTCTTTAATAATATCATTATTATTTTATTACTATTAGTTTTTATCTATTAATATTATTAAGTTTTATCATTTTTATTTATTGTCATCATTTTCATTATTATTATCATCTACTATTTTCCTCATTATCATCATCATTTGCATTTTTGCATTTTTTATCATCATTATTATCATTATATATTATTATTTATTTCTCCATTTTTACCTTTTTATTTTAAAATACAAAAATCAAAAAAAGTGGAGTTCGCAGTGCGAAATCACCTTCGCACTGCGACCTCTGCGAAATTTTCTGCAGATTTTTATACTTTGATTTATCCCTTTTGCTTTCAACTACAATTGTTATTAGTAGCATTATTACTTGTATTCTTGCTGTTTTGTGACTGATTTGGTGCAGCAAGGCAAAGATTTAATGTGTGACATTAAAGGTAAAAGGAAAGAAGGATTTTCTTCCAACCTCTCATGTGATCAAACAAATTGGCTATCCTGGGTCAGATTTTGTCCCCCAAAATTGACCCCTCACCCAACCTAAACTTGCCAGCCAGCTGCTTGATCCCTTTCCTTCCCTTTTTCCCTGCCAAAACCAGTCAATCACAAGTGGTTTTTGTTGCAAAAAGGCTGTTTGATGTGCCCTGTTTTGACCTGAATTTCTCCTCCCACACATAAGCCCACATGCTGATTTTGATTCCCCCAATCTCCCTGTACATGGCAGTACACGTTTTGATTGTTTGACCTTCCAAGATTGCAAGGATTGATCCCAAGAATCATCCCTTTTGCAGCTGCCCTGTTTTACAGTTTTTACCATCATTACCTTCTAGAACCAATGGCATTTGTGGCTGAGATCAGTCGTAATTTAGAATTAGTGATTCAAAGCTTTGGTTCTAAATTACGACTGATCTCAGCCACAAATGCCATTGGTTCTAGAAGGTAATGAAGGTAAAAACTGTAAAACAGGGCAGCTGCAAAAGGGATGATTCTTGGGATCAATCCTTGCAATCTTGGAAGGTCAAACAATCAAAACGTGTACTGCCATGTACAGGGAGATTGGGGGAATCAAAATCAGCATGTGGGCTTATGTGTGGGAGGAGAAATTCAGGTCAAAACAGGGCACATCAAACAGCCTTTTTGCAACAAAAACCACTTGTGATTGACTGGTTTTGGCAGGGAAAAAGGGAAGGAAAGGGATCAAGCAGCTGGCTGGCAAGTTTAGGTTGGGTGAGGGGTCAATTTTGGGGGACAAAATCTGACCCAGGATAGCCAATTTGTTTGATCACATGAGAGGTTGGAAGAAAATCCTTCTTTCCTTTTACCTTTAATGTCACACATTAAATCTTGCCTTGCTGCACCAAATCAGTCACAAAACAGCAAGAATACAAGTAATAATGCTACTAATAACAATTGTAGTTGAAAGCAAAAGGGATAAATCAAAGTATAAAAATCTGCAGAAAATTTCGCAGAGGTCGCAGTGCGAAGGTGATTTCGCACTGCGAACTCCACTTTTTTTGATTTTTGTATTTAAATAAAAAGGTAAAAATGGAGAAATAAATAATAATATATAATGATAATAATGATGATAAAAATGCAAAAATGCAAATGATGATGATAATGAGGAAAATAGTAGATGATAATAATAATGAAAATGATGACAATAAATAAAAATGATAAAACTTAATAATATTAATAGATAAAAACTAATAGTAATAAAATAATAATGATATTATTAAAGAACAATAGAATAACAATACATTAATAATATTAAGGATAATGATGATGATAATAGTAATGCTTAATAAAGAAAATGGTAAAATGCAAACAAAATACTATAGCAAGAATAAAATAATAAAAGGTAAAAAATAAATAACGAGATAATACAAAATATAACACATAAAAAATATAAGTCAAAAAATGGGGTATGACAAACTATTATTTTTTTTTTATTGTTAAATGAGAAATCTGATTATATATATATATATATATTCTGTCTTTTTTCTTTCGGTAATCTAATGATTGAAGAGGTGGGTGTAGTTTCTTCTGTGTTATCAAATTAAAATATAAACTGACAGGCTGCTAAATTCTGTTTATGTTCAAATTTGAAATTCAAGAGCAACAAAGACTTTGTCACATATATTGTTCCATATATAATGATATAATTTAATAGACGTGCACCCCACTCAAATATGAAATTAATGTGTACACAAAAAATAAAATCATAGAAGAAAGTACAAAATTAATGTCTAAATTTAGAGCAGCATGCAATATCTGGGTTCACAAATCACAATTCTCTTAATTTCGATTTTTTATTGGCTAATGGTTATTTAATAACACCCACACCATTATTGTGTGTTGTGCGTGTATGTGTAAGTTAAGCACCTGCAGCTTGCCAACGCATAAGCTGCAAACTTGTATACAGCTTATAGAACCAAAATCTAAATTATTTTTTTGTACAACCAAAATCTAAATTATTAACGAAGGCATGTAGGATAAAATGCTATGTTCTTCCCTAACAAAGATTGTTGAAAGCGTGTGTGTATATGTTATAGAATAATGATTAATGAAGACATCTTGACAAACCAATCATCGTAGTTAGTATGAGTTGAATTCTCGGGTTGGTAGTAATATCTCTACACTTTATGCATTTTTAAATTCTGTAAAATAATCATCTAAATTCTCAACAACTTAAAGAAGTATATATGTAGCAGTAGCATTGCTTTCTGGTGCCTGTCTCCTTGAAAGTTGTTTAGGTCACTAGCTGTCTATATGAATATTGACTAATTTTGTAGCTAATCTACACTTTATTTATTTATAGTTTCCAGTACTTTAAGTGGCATAACAAAAGAATAAGAATGTTTTTTTTTTTAAGAAGTCAAACTAGCCCGCGAAAGTTGGTATCGGGAAGAATCGAACATAAGACTTTAAGAGGATCACACTCAAAAGTTCCAAGCAAACACCACAAATAAAATGCTTCTTAATATAGGGTGCAACCATTTTCTTGAGTGTAGTAGCTAGTAGTAATTCGGTTTTATTAGATGGCAATCCCATTTAGTAACCACTTCAACTACAAGTTTGTTGAGCATACACTCGTTGTTAGTTGAGTTTATATCTAAAATTCTAGCTAGATCTTAAATGAAGTTAGTAGTTCTTCGTAACTTTGATAGGGATGTGTATCCAATAACTTTAATTTTAAATAGAAAAAAATATTCTTTGGGACGTGATAGGTAGAAAACAAATAAGAGTACCCAATATATATTAGGAGAATGTTAAATAGTGCCCCAGGGGCATTGGTTAAGCATCCAAAAGAAGTAAGATTTTATTAAAAAGTTGTGTAATAATTACTTGATCAAAAGTAAAAGTTATATTTCTAAGACATAATTTCTATTTTTAGATTCCTTAACTAATGCCCCCAGGGGCACCGGTTAACAAGACCCTATATATTATTAGGCTAATGTTTCATGACACCCAAATTAAATACATATATGTAATAAATGTTATGATTGTTACACACAAGCAACAACACTAAATACAAATTAAAAATAGAGACAACTTTAGTTAGTCACATATCCAAGACACATGAATCAATTACTTTCTCTTGGTGCAACGTATAAAGGAAACAATGTATTAGATTGTCCATATATGCTCCGTAGAACTGGCACATATTTATATTTATGTGCATTAATAAACTCCATATATACGAAAAAATTATCCATTTATTATCAAGTGTTAAGACGATTCTCGCAGTAGTCAAAGCGTAATTGACCTGTTTGAATTAATGGTCTCTCTGACCAAAAACTGGAGATAACCTTAAGGGTTGCTATTTAAACTCCAATGTAAGATCAAGATAGATAATAGAAGAAGAGTCAAAAGACCATCCAAGTAGGTCATAAACACACGAAATCCACAATGACCATCATCAACAACACTAACGACATCTTTAATAATTGATGCACGATCTGAGGCAATTGCTTCATGTGTGGGAGGTTTCGTTGAACTGAAGGAGGATTAAGAGATTGATTACTTTCTAGGTTGGGCATGATAACTTTGATTGTTAAATCAGTGTATCTAGATGAAAAGGGTCAACATTCTCAAACAAAAGATGGTGAACGCATAGTTGAATGTTCAGAACGACCATCATGAGAATAACTACCCCTATTTGGTGTACCTTTTGTATCACCCTCTATCGTCACCTGAAGTAAATTGTATATCAGTCGTGAACCATTGGTCGCAGTCAATACAATATACAACTGAAGGTGTAATGTCGAATTTTGCATTGGCGGGATGATCCACGACTGGATGTGCAATGTCGTCTTTTGCATCAGCGATAGGATCCACAATTCAAGGTGCAATGTGTGGCTTCAATCAGTAGGAGGATCCATAGTTTGAGGTGTAATGTTAGGTTTCAAATCAGTGGAAGAATCAAGATGAGCATCAAAATTTGAAACAATGTAATCTGACGTATGAAATGTCTGAATTTTAAATCTGAATATGTGAGTACAAAGTTATGTTATTGAAAAAAAACGAAAAATTCAATGAGAAAAGTTTTCGAGTCAGTCTACCTTTCCATTCAGACAAAAATAATGTGTGTATATATATAGCAAGAAAAGATGACACCATTGTGTTTTTAATTAATTTGTGTCTCCCTTCAATTAATTCTTTCACTTGAGAATTTTTCTCATTTCCTTTTTGTTAAATAAGATGATTATAATATTTAACAAATAATTTTGCATCTAATAATTCCAATCCAAATCATAAACTGAAATAAAAGCATATATAATTTAAATCAAATATTATTACTAGGTCAAAAAACCTCACTTCAACATTCCCTCAAGGCTTTAATATATGTTGGATCGGTCCTAACTATGACGAACATATACTAACTCCCATGATAATAATATGTATGAAAAACTAAATGCTATGTCTTTTTTTTTTCTTTGTCAAGACTAAATGTTATGTCTTATTAAAAAACAACCTTGCATCGCAAATACATACCCCAAATTATCAAATACAAAAGTTGTCTCTCCTCTAGACATGTAATGTAACATTCTACGCTGATGGATCTATATATATATATATATATATATATATATATATATATATATCATCTAATTGAAGATTAGTTGACCTTTTGTCTGAGGTGTGTTATTTGAACAACCAATTTAGAACAAGTCATGGACAACCAAAGATATATAGACAATAACAAAGCAACAAAAAAAGATTTAAAAAACCATATTGTCTTGTATGTCTTTAGTTGTCCGCTAAGTTGGTCTTAAAAATTTTGTTCAAATAACATTTATGTTTTTGCAATCATGCAAAGTCTAATTACTCGCAATAAGTCCTTTTAAGACAACTATTATTCAAAAAACATTCCTTGAGACAACTAAATTCTATAGTCAATTTAGTTCTTTGTCAAGTGACATTAATTAGTGTAGGATTTACTTTGAGAGTCACATATTCAGTTACTATGTCAAACGCCGTAGAATCTGACAATAAAAGTTAATAGTGGGATCATTTGAAATGATGCTTTCAAATGGATTATTTGGACTAATGCTTATAATTTTAAGAGCAAATTTACCTGGTAAAACCACATTTTCTTAGGACCCATTTACTTTGACAAAATGTTGTCTGTGTACGTTTTCATTTTTTGTTTTTTTAAATTAAATATAATATAAAATAAAAACACATCCTCAGAAGGAAAGCAGTATGGTATAGCAATCATCAATGTGTCTGTTTTTTATTTTCATTTCATTTGTAATTACAAAATATTACATCATTTTTAATCAATTTTATGAACTCAATGGATTGTACATAAAACACAAAAAATTAAAAAAAGTACTTCCAACGTACTAAAATAAGTGTTGTCTAAATTCGTATTCACATCGATTAAAAAAAGTTACAAATAAAGAGAAAAAAATACAATTTTATAAAATTATCTTTATTAAATTAATCATTAACTATGGTTGGAAATAAGTCGAGTTGAGTCGAACTTGGTTCAGCTCGATTTGACTCAATAAAATGTAATTCGGCTATTTTTTTCATTTCGAACTTGACTCCATTCAAGCTCAATAACTATGAACCATGCCATGAATCTTCAAAAAAAAAAACACATTTCCATATAAATATATAGATGACTATAGTCACAAGAAAGTGATGCAGACACCATTAATTTCTAGTGGAAGTAAAAAGTATTAATATCAGAATGAAAAAGGAAAACAATATTTAATTAAGAACAAATGAAGTAATACACCACATGATTGAAATGAAACTTAATTGTGCGGAGAACCAGGCCATATAGATCAATGACAAATCTCTGATTAATCGGTCTTATTTGTTTATACTAAGTTACAATCACAATCAAGGATCATGCATTATGTATATATATACATACAGACAAAGGATGTTATTGTTATCACCATTAATGCATGAACGTTTGCTCAAATGCTGTTACCACGACACAGCTAGCAACTGTAATAATCGACGAGTTCATCCAATGATTCTGGTTGAGGATCAGTATTCTCGATCATCCACAACATATGCTCGAACAGGACAACCTCACAAGCCACGTTAACCGTGTCATCTTCATCATTTACCTCGGTCGAATCGCGTGACCTGTCCACAAGCTCCTTAAAAAGAGGATGTCCAACAACTTCGGAGTTAACAAGGTATCGCCGCCGTGTCTTTCCCACAAACACGGGGCGAAGGTCTTGTGCCGACTCATCATCGTTAGCAACCGCTCTGATACTGGAGCGGTTGTGCTTGTTGTTGTTGTTGTAATAGGTGAAGGTGTTCCATTTCTTGAGCACTGACTTAAGCTTTGTTAGCTTTGCAACTTTTGCCATGTTGGAAAGTTGAAGAAACAAAGGATATAGGTGTATGTGAGAAAGTATAGGGAAGGTTCGGTTTTGGTTTGTATAAAAAAGTAGGGAGAAGGATGAAATGGTAATAAGCACCTAATTAAGAAAAAGATAGTGGCCAAAACGATAGTTGTGTTTTTGTGGCGTTTGGACTTTAGTGGGTGTGAATTTTGAACCGTTGTTTGGTTTGTCTTTGTCGACCTCTATATATTTTTCTCTCTATTATTATTAGGTGTCTCTCGAGCTCTTTAGGAAGTTCTTTTCTTTAATTAATGAATAAATAGTATTTTTTTTCATTAAGTAATGTTTAGGTGATTGGGTATTGGGCAGGACAAGGATGACCTCAAATGTTCATAATATAAAGGACATAAGGTGAACTAAACTTATATGGTTATGTATATATGAGTCAACTTCTTATCAACTCTGAATAAATATTTATTGGTACAAGTTGTAGGATTGTTGTTTTATATGCTGTTTCAGTTTTGCATAGGAAAATGTTTCTTTATATATAAACTTTGTTGGCGACCATTAAAGATTTTATCTTAATTTGGGAGTATATATGTTGTTGTAGTAAATGTCGGTGTCTTACTGTGTGGCAAGTATGATTCTTTTCACCTTATCCTTGTATTTTATAAGTGTTGAGTTAGATAGAAAATTTAGTACACTACAATATACTACCCCCGTCCCAAAATATAAGCCAAAAATGAGTCAACATAAGTTGATGTATTTGGTACAAATTTTAAACCAAATACATTAACTTTGTTGACCAATTTTTGCTTATATTTTGGACGGAGGGAGTACTTCAACAACCGATTGGACATAATCCCACTTATAGTATATGTTATTTCATTGCCTTTATTTTCTGCATTCCTCCAGCTCGAGAGCTTCCTTGGGCTGAGATCATTTCAAACAATTATGTTTCAATCTTGTGAATTCGGACAAAACTAATCAAAATAAAGTTTAAGAAGCTTGAAATAAATCTTGTTTCTGGCCTCCTCTTGAGCAAATAAATTCGTTTTCTTATATCCTGAACATGATTCTTTTGTTCTTTATACCAAATGACCATGCTTTCATTTAATGATTACAATCTTTGTGAGGAGGATCAATGCCACGTACACATTGGTAACAAAACATGTACGAACACCTACAATTCAAAGAATAGATATATTTAATAAATATTTTGAGAATATAATTTAATTTAAGACTGTAATTAAATTCTTCTACACCGAAGCGCCAAAAGACACCCGTAGACATAGATATTGTCCCACCAAAGTTGACACATGTTCCTTTTACGAGTGAGATCATAAACTCATTTTATATTGATACTAATAGTGCCATTTGGTGGATTTGTCTAGGGGTTGGATGAATTGTGGAATTTGCTGCTTCTAGTCTTCCTCCTGCTTGACTAGGGTTAGGTGATCCATTGGAGGCTGGATGATTTTTTGGTGTTGTTTCTGTTTTCCCTCTTGTTTATTGTGGAAGAGCTCATTTGTCTTTGTTATTGCTTGACTTGGATACTTCGTATACTTATGATTTATAAATGTTTGTACGCTTGTAGAAGATTTCTCGTTTTTATTTATTTATATATATTTATTTGCCCTTAAAAATAATACAAATTGAATTGATATAAAGGTTCGGCCCATGGATTCAGTAGTTACCAACGAGAACTTTACAAAAAATCAAACTATACTTTTTTTAACCTAGCTAATTATTCGAATACTAAATTATACCAAATTATTTTTGGTTACAAGGCTAATTAAACAACACAAAATAAAAAAGAAACGGAACAAAAGAGGCAAAACTACTCCCTATGAAAATAAGTTCCTGATACAATCATTCCTCAACAAATTGAGGATGCCGTCTGAATGTGACTCATGAATTAGCAAACTAGAATCTTAGGAGGCTCCATGCTTTACTAGAAAATCCGCACACTAGATCCCTTCTCTTATAATATGAGTAATAGAGACGTTGCTTAGAGAGATAAGGTCTTAATGTCTTGGATTAAAACTGCATACACCTGATAATTCACAAGGGGGCCATTGATGAGGTTGATGCAAAGAAGAGAATCTGATTAACAAACAATATAATCGATACCCAAATCTTTTGAAACGATGAGACCATTATAGACTGCAAGAAGTTTGACGAGCAAGATGTGAGCAGACCCTATAATGTGACCTTAAAAGGTGGATAAAAAGAAAAACATGTTATTTCACAATATATCTCCAAAACCGGCACTGACCGAAGACCTGAGGCAACTCCCATTAATGACATGCTATCATTACATGTTTTTATTAGTAATTTTGATGTTTTTTATTGAGTCTATAGTGTTCTTAGACAGCCTGAAAGTGAAGAAAGCAAGAAATGCATAAATGTTGAATTAACAGCATCATGACACGATTTTGAACCAAAATGTGATAGTTGTCACTGAATTAAAATTGTGACACGGTCCTATAATCGTGACACGATTTGCAAATGCTCCAAAATTTAAATTTGAAATTAATGATGGAATCTTGTCACAATTTTGGTCATCGTGACATGAATTTGAGACGCCTAGGACCCTGCCTATAAAAGAAAAACTCATTTTATGAAGAAGGGTTCTGAAATTTGGAGATCTGAAATTGCATTTTTGAGCTGAAGATTGGAGAGATGGCTTGCCATCAAAATAATAGTTGATCCTCATGTATGTAACAAATCTTTCTTTCATTTTAGTGATTGTAATTTCAATTATGACTAGCTAAGTTTTTAGTGATTAGGTCTGGAGATTAGTCATGTTTGATCTGTTTGAATCATGTAGGCTATGAAGCATTATTTTTTATAATGCAAATTTAGTTTATTCAGTTTAATTTGTGTGCAATGCCTTTATATCCTAATCATATATAAATTGATTTTAAAGATTGAATGACTACTGACCAAAGGTTTTAAACTTGGATTTAGTTAAACTGTTCAATTAAACAGATCAGTGTAGGTATAAATGATGGTTTAAATGTGATCATAGATAAACGTACGAAAGAAACCTTCAATGAATACTAGCTAACTTATGGAATTAGGAAGCTGTAACTGTTGGAACAAAAGTTGAAGTTGAGAAAAACACAAGAAGGGGGGTTTGAATTGTGTTAGCTTTTTCTGGTTTCTTTTTCTGAGTGTTTAAAGCTGGTCAGATTCTGATGGTTCAGGTTCTGACACAGAGTCTGAGTGCACCAGAATAACAGAACACAAAGATAAAAGATATATATATATATATATATATATATATATATAGAGAGAGAGAGAGAGAGAGAGAGAGCAAAGACAAGCAATTTATACTGGTTCCTCCCACAACACAGGAGTAGTCCAGTCCCCTTGCACTTCCAAGAGATTTCACTATAATCTCACTAGATTACAATTGCTCAAGGACTCTTCCAAGAGACTTCCCAATGCTCAAGCACAATTGCAAGAGACTTATAATGCTCAAGGTCACTACCAAGAGACTTCCACTGCTCAAGGACAACTCCAAGAGACTTCTACTGCTCAAGTATGCATGCAAGAGACTTCCATTGCTCAAGGGCTACCCCAAGAGACTTCTATTGCTTCAGTCACAAGTGAAAGAGACTTCTGGTGCTCAAGGATTCTCCAAGAGACATATGATGATGAAGCTTCACAAGCAAGAGACTTCTACTTGTTTACAACAAATATAACAAACTTGTTCTTACACTGGATAAACAATTGTTGGTGTAAACTGAACAATCTTTGATTAGACTCTTTAAGACTTTTACGATTTCTAAGAGACAAAAGTTTAAACAAAAATCCTAAGTGTTTTTGCGCTATTTGATTTGGCGGAGTAATAAAACAGTAAAAATAGCAAAGTCTTGTTAATCTTCTTCAAGCCTTCAGCTCCTTATATAGACAGGAATTTGAGAGACGTTGGAAAAGAGTACCAACGCATTAAGAGTTGTTAAGAAGCTTTAAATAAAGAATGTTGAGCCATTTCTTGATATGGATAATTCTGTTGGATAATCATTCGAATATCCCTGTTGAAACAGGAAGTATACGTTCATGCTTATTGCCCTTGAAGTTCTTTGTTTGTTTCTACACGTGGTCAGAAGAAGACAAAACTATGCCCAAATCCTTTGATGTGGACAGCTATAGAAGACGACAAGTCTGATGTGGATAGGTGCTTCTGAAGTCTGAAAGTCTTCCAAGTCTGATGGGGTCTTCTGTGTCTGATTAGGTCTTCTGAGTCTGATGGTCTCCACAGAGTCCGATGAGGCAAATCTTCCGCTTCTAAGAGGCGTCCTTTTCTTCTGATCCAATATGTTGACTTCTGGTTGACCTTTCTATAGATCTTCTACCATAGTCGTTTGAGCTTCTCATGTGTCTATGTTGCTTTGATACATGCTCAATACTTTGATGGATAAATTCTATGATCCTGCACACTTGAACAAATATTAGTATATCCAATTGTTCTTCAATACTTTGTTATCGTCAAAATCATAGAGGAATTGTACAATACCCTTCTTGTTCCAATAATCTCCCCCTTTTTGATGATGACAAACACAAGTATTTGAAACAATTGTTGTTAATCTAATTAACAGGTAGACTTCAGGGTCTGAGGTTTGCATGCTCCCCCCTAAGTCTGACAGTCTTAGGGTCTGAGGTTTGCAAGCTCCCTCTTAGTCTGTGATAGTCCATTAAGGTGAGGTATGCAAGCTCCCCTTAAGTCCTATCTGATAGTTCCTAAGGAAAGGTTTGCAAGCTCCCCCTGGATCAGACTCAGGGGGAGCTTGCAAACCTCACACCCTGTAGTCAACTTGTTAATTAAATTAACAACAATTTTCTATTAATACTTATGTTTGTCATCATCAAAAAGGGGGAGATTGTTGGAACAAAATGTGTATGAACAACTCTCTCTTGGGTTTTGATGATAACAAAGTGTTAAAAAGAAAATTGGTATTGCTAATGCTTTGTTCTAAGTGTGCATAACCATGTCCTTAATGTTTGATAATTAATACTGGTTATGGAAGAACAAGCTTAGAGCAAGAAAGAAAGCATTGAAGTCTTTGTTGCAAGTCTGAAGCAAAACTGGGTCTGAAGCAGCTTCTGAAGACTGAGTCTGAAGACTGCGTCTGAACGGTGCTTCTGAAGGCAGAGTCTGAAGACTGTGTCTGAAGGGTGCTTCTGAAGGCTGAGTCTGAAGGTCAACGTTGGTCAACGTCTGAAGGCTGAGTCTGAAGGTCAACAGAAGTCAACGTCTGAAGGTTGAGTCTGAAGGTCAACAAAAGTCAACGTTTGAAGGGAGCGTCTGATGAACAGTGCTTCTGAAGGGTGTGTCTGAAGACCTGGGTCTGAAGACCTGCTTCTGATGAACAGTGTCTGAGAAGCTTCTGAAGTCTAACCTGGAAGAAAAAGCAGTTGTCTCTGTCAGCATTTAATGCCTGCAATGTCAGAACAACTCCAATGGAACAGTTGTCTCCTTGGCCAAAACATTCCCCAGCTTTTAAGGAAAGAATTCAAAAATGCGTGCTCTGTTTCTGCTCAGTTTCAGCACACATTTTCAGCTATCCTAGCTTCCAATTGCAATGGCTCTTTGCTGGATTTTCTGGCAATTCTCAACAGCTATCTTTTCCTCTATAAAAGGGTGAAGATTTGAAGAAGAAAATTGCTAAGACTCTTGAAACAAAACTGACTGAACTGTGCTCTGTTTTGGTGTTAAAAATACGTGTCTGTTCAAAACTCTTAGAAATTCTTACAAAGTTTACATCTTAGAATTTCTTAAGTCTAGAGTCTTATACCTGAGTTGTATTAAGTGAACACCTCTGATATTTGATCAAGTGTTCAACTCAAACTTCTTTCTTTGTAAATCAGTTTGAACCAAAGTCTCAGTCTGCGTGCTGAGCATCCTGAAGTCTCATTACTTTGTGTTCTGAGCAATTAGAAGTCTCTTAGCTTTGTGCTTTGAGCAGAGAAGTCTCTTGACTTTGTGTCTTGAGCAATGGAAGTCTCTTGACTTAGTGTCTTGAGCATTAGAAGTCTCTTACTAGGTGTTTGAGCATTGAAGTCTCTTAACTTTGTGTTTTGAGCAATTGTAATCAGTTTGATTATAGTTAAATCTCCTGTAAGTGACACGGGGACTAGACTACTTCCAACTTGTGGAAGGAACTAGTATAAAAATATTGTGTGTCTCTCTTTCCCTTTCTCTTCTCTATTTAATCCGCTGCATAAACACTCTGAAAAAGTTTCAGAATCCAATTCTGAACTTAGCCAAAGTTTTGAGAAAGAAAAGTTTTTAAGCCCACACAATTCAACCCCCCCCCCTTCTTGTGTGTTTTTCTCACCTTCACAGACGTTGACTTCTGTTGACCTTCAGAAGCTGCCTTTCAGAAGTTGTTTTTCCTGCGCTCTTTTTGTTAATTCTTGCTGCGTATCTTTTGAAGATTTGTTGAATATTTATCCAGGCTATTGTTTCCAGAAGGTTGATAATTTTATGTGAAGATCTTATTGAAGATTGGCTTCGTGTTTATTTATGAATATATTTTCAAAGGATCTTTGGAAAATATAATTCAGAAATATGTTTCCTTCTTTGAGCTTCTAAAGTATTTCAGAATCGTATTAATTGAAGATTATTTGATTCAGAATTATGTGAGCTGCTGAAGACTATATAAGGAAGACGTGCTGCTTTGTAGAAATTAATTGAGTCAAAACTGATATTATCATAAGAGTCTTTGTGTAAGCTTAAGGCTTTGTTTTATACATCACCCATCTGTTTGAGTTGGTTTAGATGTTTTGAGTTGTAATTCACTCTAAGCTTTTAAGTACGAGTGAGGTCTTTGATGTCTTGAAGTGTAACTTCATATTTCATCTTTGTTTTGAAGAAGTTGTTAATCACTGGGCTGTGATTACTTGGTTAGGAAGTAAGAGGGGGTTCTTATACCTAGGTGTTACTGGGTAGAATTCTAGACTAGTAGAGATTAAGTGATAAGGCTGGGAACAGGGGCTGTGTCTGAGTCTTTGAATTAATTCCTCATAGTGGATTTCCTTCCTGGATTGGTATCCTCCAGACGTAGGTGTTGTTTATCACCGAACTGGGTTAACAAATACTTTATTTTTCTGTCCTTATTTTGCTGCTTCTGAACCTATATTTTGGTACTCTGTTTTGTATTTCTGGTACTCTGTTTTACGGTTCTGATCAGTACCTGCCAGAATTTCACTGACCTTATTCAGATCTCGGTAGTCGACGGACATTCTGACCTTACCATCTTTCTTCGGGACCGGAACTATGTTGGTCAACCATTAAGGATACTCAGATGTAACAAGAAAGCTTGGGTCAATTTGCTTTTGCACTTCTTCTTTGATCTTGATAGCCATATCGGGATGAGTTCTTCTCAACTTCTGCTTGATTGGTGGGCATCCGGGTTTCAAAGGCAAACGGTGCTCCACAATACGGGGATCTAAACCTGGCATATCCTGGTATAACCATGTGAACACATCAGCATATTCTCTGAGCAGTTCTATCACCCTCTGTTTGACAGTCGCTTCAAGCAAAGCCCCGATCTTGATTTCTTTCTTAACTTCTTCAGACCCCAAGTTATTCACCTCCATTGCTTCTTCATGAGGCTGAATGGCTTTCTTCTCATGTTCTAGTAACCGAGCAATCTAATATGGAATTTCCTCATCCTCCTCCTCTTCGACTTGGTAGACAGGGAACTCAAAGTTGGGAGAGAGCATACGGTTATCGTGTTCAACGAGTTTATCGATATCAGGTCTGCATGTATGATTCATGATTGATTTTAGAAAATGAGTTGATGCAGATATTTGAATGAAAAAAAAAAGAATTTTTGGTTTTTTGTGTTACCATTTTCCAGAAAAAAGCAAAAATAAAAAGACATAGTCGGGGACCTAACGAATTTTTTATTGATGACGGAAATACATGAAGCAAAAAGCCCTACACAAGTTCACTTTCGTCTCGGGCGGAACGAAAGGATTTTTTTGAAAAAGGAAAACAACAAAACATATTACTTGGACACATGAGTAACTGAAGGAACGTCAACAGCAACCCAATTGCGGCAAACTCCTCCTTGTGTTTGCACGACATATCCATTTTCTTTTTTCTATTTGCACGAGTGTTGTAAGTGCGAGTCGGTTTTGGATGAGGATGTCGGGCCACTTTTGATACGGTTTGACCTTTGCAAAAGACGATTTTGTGAGACTCAGACTTGGAAACCATGAATGCAAAATGATGCATGATATGTGTATGCAAAAACAAACAAATATTTTTTATGTTATCGAATGACTTATCGAAGAAATTACAGTAATCATAGTTGAACATTCTTTTGAGCATTAAAACATTACAAAACAGTTCCTTTTTTAGAAACCAAGCCAAGGGACCAATTCAAAAGTCCTTTAGTGGAAGCTAGTTTTTAACAGAAAAAATCTAAAGACTCCTAGCTTCCTTAAATTCAACAAATCAGGGCTCTTGAAGGTGTACTTCCTAGTGCTCCTTGTTGAAAAGTCCATATCTATGATGTTCACAAAAAAAAACTTGTTTAAGTCATTCGGTGATCGGATGAAAAAAAAATGCTTATGAATGAATGCATGTATGCATGATTATGCTAAAGAACGGAGAAAACATGGTGAGGTTAAGTCCATAATGTTGGAGACAATGGGTAAACACTCCATTTGGTAAGGACTATAGTTTCATATGTACCTGTATCACGGGTCCTACCAAGTTCCCAAAGTCATTGACTACTCCCGAATATTGTCGAATTACGGGACTACTCCCGGTCCAAGACGTTCGTAGGAAAGTCTCGTTTGAGTGTAGTATCGCGTATCAACCAATTCAAGACTACTCTTGATTAGCCACCGCACTACGTCCTAAAAGGCCAAGATGGGTTAAAGGTAACTCTAAAGGTCCTCAACTTCATAGGTCGCTTAAAAATAACAATGCCAAACACGACTACTCATGTCGACATGGTATTACCTTTAAGAGACTTCCATTGAGTGGGGTTATATCACATGTACCAAAACCCAAGACTACTCTTGGTATGGCACTTTGATTATACCACCGTCCTATCTTATGATTTCCCTCAAGTCCAGATGTAGGACTTATCTCACCACTCACGTAAAAGGAAAAAACACATATGCACATATTTACAGTCTTATTTTATTTTACGCAAGTTATAGCACAAAATAATTAAATAAATTCGAGTTAGGCTCAACCCTCTCAGATAACTCCCCAGTGAAGTCGCCATTTCCGTCGCGGTGATTTTCGGAGATCAAGCTATTGATTAGCGTTGATTCACTAATTTTATTTAACGACTGAACATTTAATTTTTCAAAAGAAAAGGGGAAAAAGTTCTAAATTACCACATTTTCTTAAAAGAAAAAAAAAGATTTAGGGTTCGGGGGTTAGTTACGTTTAGGGAAGATGTTAGCACCCTAAACGTTCATAGTAATCTACGAGAACCTCTTGATTTTATTTATTTATTTTGGCTATAACTTTCTTATGTTTTTTTAAAAAGAAAAGGAGGAATTAGAGTAGTGAGAAAAAATTGTTTTTTTATTTTTTATGATTTGGAAGGATAAGGTCCTTTGCCTACGTACCCGTGAGGGATCAAAACCTCGTAGTTCGGGGTAAAAATGCCGATTGATTTGTTTTTGTACTTTTTAGTTTTTTGAAAAGGTTTTAAGATAAAAATAAAGCCAAGTGGCAAAAATGAGATTGGTTTGTATTTTTTATTTTTGGAAAATGATTTAAATGTGATTAAAATGGATTAATCGTTATTTAAGAAAATAAAAGAAGAAAAAGGGGCACTTGATTGAAAATCAAGGTTTGTTTAAGAAAGATTTTTTTAATTTTTTTTTATTATTTGCATGTTTTTGTTTCGTTTTGATAATAAATAACTAAGACCTAAAACATAACAAAAAACTAAACACGAGGAACTTCAGTGGTGACGTTGGATCACCACAAAACCCTTTTGAAATTAAACTAACCTAATATTTTTTGCATTTTTTTTTGTAAATCGAAGTAAATAAATAAAATAAAAGACACATGCATGATTCTTCTCATTTATAATTTACATTGGTCCTAAATACATTCTAAAGCTATGCAATAAAAACCAAATGACGAACAAGAACTACAATGACGATTAAAGGTAAAATTGCATGAGACGATTGTTAGATATGAACAAATAAAATGCTTAAAAAAAATAATGAAAGGAAAAAAAAACACACAATAATAAAAACAAGGGGTGCAGAGAATAAAGGGGGGGGGGGGGGGGTAAGTAGAAGTAAGAAAAAAAAAAGCAGAAAAGAGGAAGAAAGAGCTGGGCCGAAAAGAAGAATTCTGGCGCGGTGGCGCCACCGCGCCGGAGTTAAAAACTCCTTTTTTTAAAAAATTTTTGGTTTTAGAAAGACTTTCTTTCCCTCTTTTCAAACCTTAAACAAAAATCTCAAAACCTCCCTAAAACCTAGATCTAAGTTAGAGGGAACTACCTTTTTGTATTTTTTGGTTTGTGGTTTGGATTTTGATGGGGAGGCCGCGGGTTGTGGCTATTGTGTTTTGTTTGTGTTGTTTTTGGGTGTGTTGGGAGGTGGTTTTGTGGTGGTTTCGGTTGGTGAAGGGAGGCCGAATTTGTGTTTTGGGTTGATGGTGAATGGTTGTTGGTTTTTTGCTTTGATTCGTGTGTTTGTGGATTGATGATGAATGATTGTTGGTTTTTTTTTGCTTTGATTCGTGTGTTGTGGGTTGTGGTGATGGTGTTGTGTTGTTGTTTTCTGTTGGCCGAATATTTTTTTCTTATGGTTCTGGAGCGTGTGCTTTTATATACACATTGGGGTGGACTTTTGACAATAAGGAGACAAGGATTAAATCCCCATCAAATGGGATTAAAGCCATTAAATCACAAATGTCAAAGCCATTTAACCAAACATTTGACCTTGATTTCTAACTTTGGACTTTGGACCGATTTGATTAGCAATAAAGACCATAAAAATAACCATTAAGAATAAAAATAAAAACAAAACAGAATAAATGAAAAATAAAATAAAAATAGAAAAAAACCAAAAATTAAATAATTAAAAAAGATAAAAGATAAAAAAACTAAAGTAAAATAAAATAATAATATAACTGAAGAAAAAGGTCGCTTTCGGAACCCTAAATGAGGTATTTTAAAATACCTCTGCCGAAATTTCGTCTGAAACGACGAAAAATTCCGAACCAAAAAGACGAGTAAAAAAAAGAATTTTAGGTCAAAAATTGGGTATGACAGGTTGGTAATGATGTTATGCATGTTTGAGACATAAGACTAGGCTTAATATAATGTATGATTATATGATGCTGATGATGTCTGTTTGTCTTGCCTGAACTTACATGTGTTTATTGATCCTTATTGTTGAATGTATATCTCACACCCCAATGACTTTGTTGTCGCCTCATCCATGGGTTTTTCCCTTGGGGATGTGGACTTGCAGGTTGAGGAGTAGTTTGCTTGGTGAGTTGTGATGAGGATGGCTTGGTGCCTACTCATGTTTATTGCTTTGTTTTTGAGGATGTCTAGATTAGGAGCTCTGATCTAGGATTTTTGGGGATTGTATTATTTTACTGCTTGAATTATTGTCTAGACATCTTTATGATCATATTGTGATGCACTTATGCTAAGATTTTTATGATGTGACCCGAGATGATAATATGTTGAGATGTGTATTCCGTTCTGATCTGAGTTTATTATGATGAAATTTTTATTATGAAAAATTAGCATGAGATGTTTGATGTATTATAATACCTCGATGTTTGTTGAATTACATGATTTATCAATTAAATAGTAGTCTCAGGGATCGGGGTGTTACAAAGTGGTATCCGAGCAGGTTGGTCCAGTCCGGGCCAACACTTGGTTATTGTCATGTTGCATGCGACATGAATGTGTATATACTGTCGATGTTGTTCTCGTCTAACTAGGTGGTACTCGTTGTGTATTAGAGAAATGGCTTGACGTAATGATGCGGAGATAGCTAATGCGGTGGCTCAGATGGTTCTAGCGTTGGCGCAGGCTAATGCGGCGGCTCATGGGCAGCAGGCTCAGCAGTGTGGGGCTGATGAGTTGAGGTTGGACTGTTTCATGAGGAACCATCCCCCAACGTTCAACGGGAGGTATGATCCAGAGGTGCGCAGACTTGGCTTCAGAGTATCGAGAGGATTTTCCGCGCGATGGTGACTTCTGATGATCAGAAGGTTCGGTTGGCAACCCACATGCTTGCAGAGGAGGTTGCGTATTGGTGGATGAATACCCGCCAGAGGTTGGAGCTTGGAGGAGCTGTTGTGTCCTGGGAAGCGTTCAAGGATGCATTTTTGAGGAAATACTTTCCTGCGGATGTTAGAAGCAAGAAAAAGATTAAGTTTTTGGAACTGAAGCAGGGTAACATGACGGTGGCAGACTATGCTACTAAGTTTGAGGAGATGTCTCGTTTTTGCCCACACTACAATGTGGTATGAACTGAAGTTTTGAAGTGCGTGAAGTTTGAGAGCGGCTTGTGACTTGAGATCAAGCAGTTTGTCAGTTTCCACAAGATTCGGGATTTTCCAGTGTTGGTGAACAAGTGTCGTATGTTTGATTAAGATTGTAGGGCGAGGGCTAGCTACTACAAGAGTCTTGGTGATAAGAAAGAAAAGGGGAATGATCGTGGAAAGCCTTATGGGAAGCAAGGTGATAAGGGAAAGAAGGTGTCTGGTGGAGGTTCAAACCCAAGTGGGGGAGAACTTAAGTGCTTTAAGTGTGGAGGAACCGGGCACCGTTTTGCGGATTGCAAGAGTGATGCAGTGAAGTGTTTCAAGTGTGGCAAAAGTGGGAATCGCTCTTTCGAGTGCAGGGATAAGAAGTTGGTTTACTTCTTTGATTGATGTTTTTGTTACTAGTGCAGCACATTCGTTTGTTCCTCTTGTTTGTGTGATAAGGTTGAATCTTGTTATGTCGGATTTAGTTATTTACTTTTTGGCTCGCATGGATGTTATCTTTGGTAGGAATTAGTTGTTGTCTTTTAATGTTAATTTTAACTGTTTGATGAAGTCGGTTACTTTTCCTAAATCGGTGGAGCGTATTGAGGAGAAGTTTTGTCTGCAAGTCAAGTGAAGGCGTCGTGGATGCTGAGGCTAGGATGTTATGATGTTTGCTTCTTAGAAGGTGGGAGTGAGGAAGGACGTAGTGGTATTCCGGTGGTGAACGAGTTTCTTGATGTGTTTTCGGACGATATTTCTTATGTACCGCCTGAGAGAGAAGTGGAGTTTAGAATTGAGTTGATTCCTGGAATTAGTCTTGTGTCGATGGCGCTGTATAGGATGTCTGCATCTGAGTTGAGCAAGTTGAAGAAGCATTTGGGAGAGTTGATGTTGGAGAAGTTCATCAGGCCAAGTATTTCAAGAATGGAGAACCAGTGTTATGGGTTAAGGAGAAGAATGATTGTATGAGGTTGTGTTCCGGACCTTGAAGGATAGGAAGATGTATGCTAAGATGTCGAAGTGCGAGTTTTGGTTGCATGAAGTGAGTTTCCTTGGTCAGGTAATTTCTAGAGGTGGAATTGTGGTTGGTCCATCGAAGGTTGAAGTTGTGGTGCATTGGGAGGCTCCTAAGCCTTTACCGAGGTCAGCAGATGGACTTGGAGTTTGTAGGACAGTTGGTGTTGGTTAATTGAGGCAATTTTCGAGGACGAAAATTCTTTAAGTGCAGGAGAGTTGTATCAGACGATTTTTAGAATTAGAATTATTTTGGTGTTGTGATATTTGTTAATTGTTTATTTTATTTTATTAATGATTATTTTATGTGTGGTTGATAGATTAGCGGATTTTTAAGTGGTGCGAGGTATTTTACTCATTTTTGGCATGAGTGGCATTTTTGTAATTATATTAGAACAAGAAATTTGAATTTTAGAGAATAGTGGTGTATAAGTAATATGAGAGGTTTAAATGAAGTAAAAGTGTAGAAAAAATAATTGTGAGAGTTGGATGTGACTAAACTCATTAGTGTGAGTGACTCTAACCCATATTATATAAAGAGTAGTAGTGAGTGGTGGTGAACTAGGTCAAATCATTTGTGAAAATTTTGAGAAGAGGCTAAGGAGAGAGAATAGAGAAAGAAGAGGCTAAAAGAGGGAAAAGCACTAGAAAGTGAATAATTGAAGCTAGGAAGCACTTTTGGTGAAGAATTGCGGTAAGAGGGAAGATTATTTTCATCAATTGGGTTTAATAAGCAAATGGGTAGTTTGGGTGTTTTAGCTTATGCTTAATTTCATAATTGTTGTTGATAATTATGTGAAATTCATGCTCCATTTTTCATGATGAACTTGAATATGTTAAAAGTTGGTGAATTCATGTTAAAATTCATGGTTTGTTATATTAAATTGATAAGTTGTCAATTTTGATGATTTTGATGAATAACATGATTAATTGCATGTAAATGAATTAAGTTGTTGTTGTTGATGTGTTGCTGCCATGATTCATTAAAGAGATGAAAATATTATGTTGATTATGTAAATTGTTGTCAATTAAGTTGTTGTTGTTGTATTTTGGTAAAATAACTTAACTTGGTGAATTTTGATGATCTTGATGATTAACATGATATTTGATGATGTTTGTTGTTTAATAAGTTGATTTTGAGCATAAGTATGTGTTTTGTTTGAGAAATCTTAAAGTTATGTTGAATAAGTTGTGGTTTAAGTGATTATTGCTATGTTATGGTGGAATTGCTTAATTAAGTGAAGTTGTTGTTCCTGTTTAGTTAAGTTGCAGCCATGATATTGAAAAGAATGAAAAGATTATGTTGGTTGTGTAGCTTTGTTGTGCATTAAGTTGTTGTTGTTGTGTTTTGGTGAAATAGTTTAAATGGATGAAAATGAATAAGTTGTTGTTGGGATAGTTAGAATAAGTGATTATGGTTATGTTGAACATGATGAAAAGTTGTTGTTGTTATACATGTTTATTTGTTAAGTTGTTGGTGAAAAATGAATTTTGAGACGATGTTTGAATTTAATCGAAAATCCATGAGAATCAATGTCAAATTGATGTTTTGTTGTGTAACAATTGTTCAATTAAAGTGTATTGATCATGTGTATTGTTTGTATAACGATTTTGGGATGATTGGGATCAAAAATGGGATTTTTGGGAATTTTTTTACGGTCTTCCCGCAAGGTCGCTAAGCGAAGTATAAGGTCGTTAAGCGACCATAGTAGTAACAGCATCAGTTGTTCTACGCATTT
This sequence comes from Medicago ruthenica, assembly GCA_018208015.1. Lineage (NCBI taxonomy): Eukaryota > Viridiplantae > Streptophyta > Magnoliopsida > Fabales > Fabaceae > Medicago > Medicago ruthenica. The sequence continues at coordinate 57,426 of WNNG01000049.1, read as the reverse complement.
TGGTCCTTTGGGGTTGTTTTCGGACATCCATGGACATTCCTTTTGTGTTGTTTTGATGAATTATTGATGGGTATTGATTGCTTGCATTAAAATGAATTGAATTGTTTATTTTGAGACGAAAATGATAAATTATGAAATGAACTTGGAGATTTGTTTTGAGCCGTAAAATATATGCAAGTATGCCAAATGTTTATGATGATATGAATGATATTGTAGCATGATTTAAGAAGTGGAATGATGATGATTTGATGTAATTTGCCTTATTTAATCATGAAATATGAATTATGCTAATTATGATTGTCATACCCCATTTTTTGACTTATATTTTTTATGTGTTTTATCTTTTATTGTTTCACCACTTGTTATTACCTTTTATTATTTTATTCTTGTCATATAATTCTTTTTTTGTTTTATTTTTGCATTCATTAGCTTTACTATTAATATTATCATCATTTTTATCATTAATATTTTTAGTATTATTATGTTTCATTAATAATATCATTGTTATCTTTTTACTATTATTAAGGTTTTATTTTAATTAATATTATTAAGCTTTCATCATTTTTATTATTATTATCCCTTCCTTTATTATTCTCATTACTATTTATTTTATTTGCATTATCATTTTCATTATTATTATTGCCATTATCCTTATTATTATTGTTATTATTATTATTATTTCTCCATTTTACCTTTTATTTTATTTTAATACAAAAAATCAAAAAAAAGGGGAGTTCGCAGTGCGAAATCACCTTCGCACTGCGACCTCTGCGAATTTTTCTGCAGAATTTTATATATTGAGTTATCCTTTTTGCTTTCAACTACAATTGTTATTATTAGCATTATTACTATTATTATTGCTATTTTGTGACTGATTTGGTGCAGCAAGGCAAGAATTAATGTGTGACATTAAAGGTAAAAGGAAAGAAGGATTTTCTTCCAACCTATCATGTGATCAAACAAATTGGCTGCCCTTGGTCAGCTCTTGTCCCTCCAAATTGACCCATCACCCAACCTAAGCTTGCCAGCCAGCTGCTTGATCCCTTTCCTTCCCTTTTTCTCTGCCAAAACCAGCCAAACACAAGTGGTTTTCTTGCCCAAAAAGCTGTTTGGTGTGCCCTGTTTTGAGCTGGATTTCTCCACCCACACACCAGCCCACATGCTCATTTTACTTCCCCCAATCTCTCTGTACATGGCAGTACACGTTTTCATTGCTTGACCTTCCAAGATTGCAAGGATTGATCCCAAGAATCACCCCTTTTGCAGCTGCCCTGTTTTACAGTTTTTTCTCATCATTACCTTCTAGAATTAATGGCATTTGTGGCTGAGATCAGTCAAGATCTTGCCCCTTGGCACAAGGCAAATTAACCTCTATCCATTAGCATTAAATGAAAAGTGTTCTAGCCTGAATTTAGCCCAAATCAGCTAGTGTTTTAGGATATTGTTCATCATTACATAGATTTGCATTTTGCCCTATAAAAGGAATGCCAAGGCCCAAGGATTAGAGAGAGCCATTACACATTGAAAAAACCTGAAATACACAGCCTTACTCACACGAAATTCATACCAAAGTCCCTTGCATTGCAGCACAAAATCAGTCCATCACAAACCAATTAGAACATTGTTCATAACCTCTCACCAAGCAAGCAAACCACTTCCAATCTATTGCTCAAGCACAGCTAGGAGTTCTGTAAGTCTCCTATAATCTTTCTTTTTCATTGTGTTTGCTGCTTTCATCACTTGCTTTGTTCAAATTTGCTTTGTGCACAAAAGCCCCTTTTGAAACTCAAAAGGGACCTCAAAGGGGCCAAGCTTTGAAACTGAGTTTTTACACCCCATTTCCTCCCATTTTGTCAAGCTTTTTATCCCCCTTTAGGTTCTGAAGCTTGCTCAGAAGCAGTTTCTGAACTTCTGTTCAGAAACAACTTCTGAGTTTGAAAATTCGCATACTTCGCAGAGCAAAGTATTGCTCGCACTGCGAACACACCAGAACCTGACTTACCAGAGCCAAGTTCTGGCCGCTCTGCGAAGTATGTGAAACTCAGAACATGAATCAGGCATTCAAATGTCAAATTTTTGGGGTTCCAGCCCTTGATTCAGAACCTAAAGAGGGTTAAAACCATTTTGGTCCAAACCCAATTCATAATCATGCACAACTTTGAAGATTTCACAAGTTCGTGCGACAAATTTTGAGTAACTTGTGAAACAAGTTATGTTCTTAATGTTTTCAAAACCAAGTTTGAGCAACAAGCTAAGTTCGTCTATTTCAAAACAAACTTGAACAACCATGTTGTTCATGATTTTCAATCCAAACGCGAACCTAAGCCAAGCTTGCTCACTCTTTTAAAACCAAGCTCGAATTGAGCCGAACTTGTGGACTTTCCAATTTTGTGCATGTCTTATGATTGCGTTTACCATTCAAACTTGAACTATACTCGTTCTTGAGTTTCAATAACTTAAGCAACAAGTAATGTTCATGATTTTAATAAAATCGAACAACAAATTTGTTCGTGTTTTCTTTTCTTTTCTTTAAGTTTCCTTTTAAAATGTTTTGGTTCCCTTTGAGATTCCTTAGAGTCCCGACGAAACCAAACTTGAATGAAACGAGAATAGCTTGACGTATGTCTCCCCAAACCTCGGTTGCACGAATGCGTGATGTATGTCTCGTCGCTCGGGCAACCGTCATTCCACCCTTGATGCGTCTCGCACGCTCAAACCTCCCCTTGGCCCCCTTGTGGCCATTTTTACCCTTTTCTTGGCCCTCGTGGTCAATCCGAACCTCTCGCGCCTTTGCGCGTTTATTTTTCAACCATTTACGCCTTGCGCGAATTTTTCGCCTCTGTGCGTTTGTCTTTTTATTTTTAAAAACATTCACGCCTTGCGCGAGTTTATCGCCTAGCGTCCATCTTTCACCATTTAAAGCTTTGTACGCCTTCGTACGTTTTTAAAACCTTTGTTCAAGTCCGAGTGCAAAATCCTTTCATCAAATCATTTACTTTTATGCATTGTCATCAATGGCCAGTTCGGCAGCAACCCGAACAGTTGACATTTACTTTCATTACTTTCTTTTTTTCAAACTTTTTCGCTCGGACGCGATCAAATCTTTTTTTAACTAAAACGAACCAACATACAAACTTTTTCTACCAAAGAACTACGTACGCTTTGAATTCTCCGACTACCGGGAGATACGTAGGAGCAAGATCGACATCTTGTCAAGCCCATTAATAAAAAACCTTTTTTTCCCTTTCGTTCGTTTTTATCTCTTTCTTCATCTCGCATTATGTTTTATATTTCCTTTTTTATATATGTTTAAACACGCAAGTAAAACATCGAAGCATTTTAAGCCTAAGCCGACTAAGAGGTTCCCGTTGAGTACAACGGATGTGAGGGGTGCTAATACCTTCCCCTCGCATAATCGTCTTTCGAACCTAAAATCTTTTCTCAAGGTAATTTAGAACTCTTTTCCTTTTTCCCCGAAAAATTAAAAGTTCAGTCGTAATTTAGAATTAGTGATTCAAAGCTTCCCAATAGCTTGACATCCGAAATTCGACGCGACAATGATGAACTAAAGTAAGATGTTGAAATGTTTACGATATGAAGATGATTAAACTTGTGGAGTGAATTAATTAATGAAATAATTAATCGTGAAGTGTGAACTACATGATTGATATTGAATGAAAATATGATGTTACTTTGATTATGATATGATGAATAAACATGATGATGTGAAGAAATGATGTATGGAATGTATTGATTTGATAATGCAAATAGTAGAGACATGTTATATGATAGAGTGGATTATATAACAACATGATGATGAGTGCATTATTGAGTCTATACGTGATGTCCATGCATACATATGTCGAAGCTGAACTTGTTAGTTCACAACTTGTTGATGGAAGTTTAAGAGTCACAACTTGCTGATGGGACTTTAAGAGTCACAACTTGCCGATGGGTCTTTAAAAGTCACAACTTGCCAATGGATTTGATAATCTAACATGCCGTGGGATCACTCAGTAATAGACCTCTGATATCCAAACTTTAGTACCACATGCATTTAGTGTCGTGTTTGGCACATTGCATGAACATGATGAGTCGTGTGTGGAAATGTTTTGGTATGAACTTGTGCATTTATGTGGTAAATGTATACTTGATGACATTGATGACGTGGTGAAAGCTTTATGCTCAAATTGACGATGAGATGTGATGAATTTATAGTTGAGTTTGATGATGATTAATTGATGAGCTGAGATTGAATAGTAGTTGATGAATATTTGATGATGAATTATAGTTGAGTTGATGTTTATTTGAGATTTAAATAATTCATAGATGATATGATGATTAATTGTTGATGAGATGTAAATGATTCATAGTTGAGATGATGATTAATTGTTAGTGAGATGCGAATGAATTATAGTTGACTTGATGATTAATTGTTGATAAATTGTGTTTAGCATGTATTTGATTTGGTGAATATTGATTGATGAGAATATGCTATGTATGCGTTGTGAACCTTGTCTTTAAATGATGATGTCATCAACCTGCTAATGGACCATGACTTAGTTATAAATGTAGTAAGATGATAACCAAGCTTTTAAAATTGATTGGTAATGATGTTATGCATGTTTGAGAGATAAAACTAGGCTGAATAGAATGTATGATTATATGATGATGATGATGATGTCTGTTTGTCTTGCCTGAACTTACATGTGTTTATTGATCGTTATTGTTGAATGTATATCTCACACCCCAGTGACTTTGTTGTCGCCTCATCCATGGATTTTTCCCTTGGGGATGTGAACTTGCAGGTTGAGGAGTACTTTGCTTGGTGAGTTGTGATGAGGATGGCTTGGCTCCTACTCATGTTTATTGCTTTGCTTTTGAGGATGTCTAGATTAGAAGCTCTGATCTAGGATTTTGGGGATTGTATTATATTACTGCTTGAATTATTGTCTAGACATCTGTTGGATATTTGGTTGTTGGCTTCATGTTTGCCAAAATCAAATATACAAGCAATGTGCGTCTTCAGAAGCTAGGCCTTCAGAAGCTGAACAGTACTTTAGAAGCTGGGTCTTCAGAAGCTGAACAGTGCTTCAGACGCTGAACCTTCAGAAGCTGATGTTCAGACGCTGAACAGTACTTCAGACGTTGGACTTTCAAAAGCTGATGTTCAGACACAGAACAGTACTTCAGAAGCTGATCTTTAGAAGCAACCTTCAGAAGCACTTCTTCAGAAGTACCTTCAGAAGCTGGTTTTCTGTGTTCCTGTGTTCGCGCCTTGGAGTGTTTATTTTCTCATGTGATTTGTTGAAGATTTAATTGAAGAACCTGTGTGTTTTACTTTCTGTCTGTTTTTTATTCTGCTTCTGAACTGCTGTTTTGCATACTCTGTTTTACGGTTCAGAATCAGGTCCTGCCAGGAATTTCAACATCTTTATGATCATATTGTGAAGTGACGGGAAAAATGTGCGGGCGTAAAGCGCTCGCTAAACAGTAAAGTCGCCACCGAAGTTTTATTTTTGAAAAGTGGAACGTCGATAAACCCCTTCGAGAATGAGAACAAGGTCATTGCGACCAAATTTCAGGTTCAGGAATCGGTTATGCGAGGGGGAGGGATTAGCATCCCTCACATCCGTTGTACCCAACGGGAACCATTATTTAGTTTAGCGTTCAATTACATGTTAGTTTTATGTTTATTGCCTTATTATTATGAAAAGTGTTTGTAAAGAAAAAGAAAGAAAAATGATTTGAAGACCAAAAAAAGAGTTTTTTATTAATGTGCTTGACAAGAGTTTGATCTTGCTCCTACGTATCTCCTGGTGGGATTGAGAATTCAAAGCTACGTAGTTCTTTGTAGAAAATGTTTGTGTGTTGATTTATTTTATTTGTAAAAAATGATTTGGTCACGCTTGGGCGAAAAAGTTTCCTTAAAAAAGACGAACTCGCACTTGGGCGATGGTATCCATTTGAAAGCGCACATGGGCGTGAATAAAATAACGTTTGGTGGGTTAAGATTGATTTTAAACGGAGGACGAATATCCGGCTGAAAGCGAAGTGTCTACCTCGCTTTCGAATATTCGGGGAAGCGTCGGGTGTCTACCCAAGTTTTCCTTTTTCACTCGCACAAAAAAAGAAAAGAAAGATTATTTTTTCTTTTTAGTATTTTGAAAATAGAATGACGATTATCCGAACAAACGAAACATACGTCAAATGCTCGTACAACCAGGGAATGGAAAGACATACGTCAGACCACTCCTTTTTCATTCAAGTTTGTTATTGAGAATTAAATGTATTTTTTTTATTTTTTTGAAATAAAATGAATTACAGCCCCTTCAGACTCAGAATCTCAGAAGAAGACTTCAGACTCAGATCTCAGAAGCTCACTTCAGAAGCTGACCTTCAGAAGCACTGTTCAGAAGCTGAGCTTCAGAAGCACTGTTCAGAAGCTGAGCTTAAGCACTGTTCAGAAGCTGAGTTCTGATACGGTCGTAGAGCGACCAGAACTTTGCTCTGCAAAACCTTCAGAAGCTGAACTTCAGAAGCATTGTTCAGAAGCTGAACTTCAGAAGCACTAATCAGAAGCAAGCTTCAGAAGCACTGCTCAGAGGCTGAGCTTCAGAAGCATTGTTCAGAAGCTGAGCTTCAGAAGCACTGTTCAGAAGCAGGCTTCAGAAGCACTTTCAGAAGGAAGCTTCAGAAGCACTATTCAGAAGCAAGCTTCAGAAGCACTGTTCAGAGGCTGAGCTTCAGAAGCACTGTTCAGAAGCTGAGCTTCAGAAGCACTGTTCAGAAGCTGAACTTCATAGGCACTGTTCAGAAGCGGCCTTTAGAAGCAGCCTTCAGAAGGTGGCTTCAGGAGCAGCTTTCAGAAGCTGGCTTCAGAAGCAGACTTCAGAAGCAGCCTTTAGAAGCAGCCTTCAGGAGCTGGCTTCAAAAGCAGCTTTCTGAAGCGCTTCAGACTCTGATTTCAGAACTTCTGGTGTAAAATGTTAAAAAAAAGTAAGAAGAAAAGGAACCAACTCTGTTTTGAATGATCTTTTTAGTGCAAAAATGAGTTAAAAATGACTAAAAATGCAGAAAAATATGCAGGAACAGCAGCAGAAAAATACAGCAGAAAAACATGATTTTTTGGATTTTTGTATGCTTTTTTTCTCACTCAGTTCTGAACCAAATACAAAAATAAGAACATCACTGTAAAACTTGTCATGAATACTACATCCTAGTGGTCTAAGATCTACCAAAAAATGTCCTAGAACTAACTACATTTTGGCCTTAAGTCATGCTCATGAACTTATGGTGAAAAATGCATTTTTTATGAAACAACTACAAACACTTAAACAAAATGTGAAAACTGAAGTAAAAGGTCAAAAATACTCACAAACTCCCAGCAAAGCTTCAGAGGCACGAAAATGTGAGGTTTTTTTTGAATGGTTGTGGTTTTGATTAGAGGTAGAGGTGAAGAAAGTGAATAGTAGCAAAAGAGGTATTTTTGATACTAATCTCCTCTTTCTGTGTGGTGTTTTTGTGATGTTTTTGCGTGATGGGTTGCTGTTTTGTGTGAGGTTTTATGATAATGGCTTAGATCATTTTTGTTGTGGTGGTTTGTTGGTGGTTTATAAGAAAAAAATGATAGAGTTTTGTTATATGTTTTTTGTTGTTTCTGGTTTTTGATTCTGCTCAAATCCTCCCTACTGAAATCCTCCTTTTTTCTTCTGATATTTCGTCCACCTTATATAGGCCTTTTGAAGTTCTGCATACTGGATTTTTTGTGTGTGTTTGGCAAAAGTTTTGGTTAATAATGATTAAAAGAGGGAAGGAAGTGACCTTGCCTTGTGGTTTTGGTGATGTTTTGGGTCTGATTTTTGGGCGAAGAAAACAGGGGAACAGGGGCGCTACAATATCCAGAAGCTGCGTACAGACTTGGGTCTGATTTTGGGCAAAGAAAACAGGGGAACAGGGGCGCTACAGTATCCAGAAGTTGTGTACAGACTTGGGTCTAATTTTGGGCAAAGAAAATAGGGGGAACAGGGACGCTACAGTGTTAAGACTGTGAACAGAGTCCAGCTTCTGAAGCTGTGAATAGAGGCCTTGTGGTTTTGGTGCAGACTTGGGTCTGGTTTGGACAAAGGATGATGAAAGAAAACAAGGACTAGGGCGAGCAAGTCTGCAGCAGGTTGTGTGAAAAGTAACTTTGATCTTTCCTTCTTCTATTTTTTTTTTATTTTATAAAACCATAAGAAGACCAATAAATAAATAACAATAAAAACTTCTTTTTTTTATTTAAAGAAAAAGAAAAAAACGAAAATTGATGATGATTTTTTTTATAAAGGACTTGGACAAAATTAGGGTACTACAGCTGCCCCTATTTAATTATATTTTACTAGAAAATATGAAAATCGACGGTTTTCATATTATCATTGTAAAAGATAAGTAAATATAAGGACCCGAATTTTTTCCTTCAAGATGTCAAGTGATAATGGAAAAATGTGTGAAGTAGTGATGCAAAGACAGTAAATTGATGGTGTGAAATGTAGATGGTCATCTCCAGTCGTGGCTGGTACTTAGACTGATACGATTGAAAAATGATCGTCACCAGGTAGATCCTGGTGAAATGATCAAGGATCTGATCGTTGCCAGTCTGACACTGGTGAAACGATATTGACAACATGCCTCCACCGGAGGAAGGTTGATCATATTCAGCCGCTTATGCTGGAGGTAGATCATTAAGGATAAAGGTATCATATCCAGCCGCTTACACTGGAGGTAGATCCATGAGGATAGGGTGATCTTATCTAGCCACTTATGCTAGAGGTCGATCCACTGGGAAAGGTGATCTTATCTAGCTGCTTATGGTAGAGGTAGATCATAAGGATGGAGTGATTTTATTCAGCCGCTTATGCTGAAAGTCAACTCACTTGGGAAAGGTGATCTTATCTAGCCGCTTATGCTAGAGGTAGATCCCTAAGGATATAGTGATTTTATTCAGCCGTTTATGCTGAAAGTCAATTCACTCGGAAAGGTGATCTTATCTAGCCGCTTATGCTAGAGGTAGATCCCTAGGGATAGAGTGATTTTATTCAGCCGTTTATGCTGAAAGTCAATTCACTTGGAAAGGTGATCTTATCTAGCCGCTTATGCTAGAGGTCGATCCACTGAAAAGGTGATGTTTGACTGATTACCGTCAAGTGGCTCTTGGTGAAATGATAAAGGGTGATATGATTGTCGCCAGTCTGACGCTGGTGAAATGATGATGATATGATATGATCTGGTAGACTCATTGGGGGAGTTTTAACTGGGGAACTTTAGTGGCTATGAGTAGGTCTACTCGGGAATGGGATAGTTTGGGAAGAGATCCGCTGGGGGATTTTTAAGAAAAACTTACTAGGGAAGTTCTTGAATGAGGTTCACTGTGGAACATTGGGATGACCTGTTGGTGAATGTCTGTGAATATGGGATACTCACTAGGGAGTGTTTGCTGGGGAGCATGAAAAATTGTGAGGGAGAGTATGATATGAATATGAGATGCATGCTAATGAATGAGTTTGATATGATGCATGCACTATGCTGACATGTGGGATAAGCAGATGACATGTTGAGCTTCGGTTGTGATTGGGTGTCGAGCATGGTCGGGCTTTTTGGGGATTTTATGGGGTAAAATGGTTAAGGTACGATATTTGGGGGTTTTCGATCCTTCGGCATTCGCAACACCCATCGCTCTTGAAGTTTCAAATTAATGGCTGCTGACGGAGCTTTCGACATCTCGTGCTTGAATGGGCAGTTCGCATGTTGTGTAGCTGCTGATTCTGCTAAAAAGGGGAATCACTTGTGGTTGCTCTGAGAATTTTGAGAGATACAACTGTTGAGTATTTTGGTGTTGGCTACATATTTTGGCAAAACCAAAGTGTTGTTTAAAAGCATCTCCATATTTATAACAAGTCTTCAGTTGCAAGAAATTTCATTTGAAGCTGTTCAGAAGCTCAAAATGACTTCAGAAGCTGAATGCTTCATCAGAAGCACTGTAGCACTTCAGAAGCTGATACAGGTTCTGATGCCCACGTTGACTTTTGTTGACTTCATCAGAAGCTGCATATTTTCATGTTATTTCTGTGCGAATCTTTGCAAGATTTATTGAGGATTTATCCACGCATATTGCTTCTAGAATACTGGTTGATTTGAAGAATATTTCATGAAGATTTGGTTTGGATTTATGCAAGCTCGTATTTTCCTGATATAATCTTTCAAGATACAATGCAGTTTTATTTGTTTCCTTATTGGATTATTCATAATTCAAAAACAAATCCAATTCAGAAGATTGGCTACATAATTAAGAGACTTGCTGAAGGTTATAAAAGGAGGAGTGTTGCTGCTTTCAAGACTTACGAGTTTAGTGTTATAATTCAGAGATTGAGTCTGTGTTTTAAAACTTAGAGTTTTTATTGTGCACCACTCATATGCTTTGAGTTGGTTTAGGATAGAGAAGGAGGTATTTAATATCTGGCAAGCATGGATAGAGAAGGAGGCTATGTCAATAGACCACCCCTACTAGATGGCACAAACTATGAGTATTGGAAGTCTAGGATGTGTGCTTTTCTAAAGTCTATTGACAGCAGGACTCGGAAAGCTGTGATTAAAGGCTGGGATCATCCAGTAGTTTTGGACAAAGATGGGAACAAGACTGAGGTTCTGAAGCCTGAAGAAGAATGGACCAAAGCTGAAGATGATCTGTCACTGGGAAATTCAAAAGCTTTGAATGCTATTTTCAATGGTGTTGATCAGAACCTGTTCAGACTCATCAAACAATGTACTGTGGCTAAGGATGCTTGGGAAATTCTGAAAACAACTCATGAAGGAACCTCTAAAGTCAAGATGTCCAGACTCCAGTTGCTGACTACTAAGTTTGAGAACCTGAAGATGAAGGAGGATGAAAATATCCAGGATTTCTACATGAATGTGCTGGATATGGCTAATTCCTTTGATTCTCTAGGGGAGAAGATGTCAGATGAGAAGTTAGTGAGAAAAATCCTCAGGTCCCTGCTCAAAAGATTTGATATGAAGGTGACAGCAATTGAAGAGGCTCATGATATTACCACTATGAAGCTTGAGGAGCTGATTGGGTCATTGCTCAATTTTGAAACTGCCTTCTATAAACAGACTGAGAAGAAAGGAAAAGGTGTAGCTTTTGGTGTGAATTCTGAAGCTGATGATCAACAAGAGTCTGATGAGGATGACTTATCAGAAGCTCTAGTGTTGCTGGGAAAACAATTCAACAAGATTCTGAAGAATGTTAACAGAAAAGCCAAAGCCAAAGGTCAGAATTTCAGATTCAATAACAAGAAGCAACAAACTGATGAGAAGAAGGCCAAGTCTGAGGAGAAAAGTAACCAAGCCAAAGGTGTGCAGTGTTTTGAGTGTGAGGGCTATGGACATATCAAAACTGAATGTCCTACTTTTCTTAAGAAACAGAAGAAGAAGAGCCTAGCTGTTGCATGGTCTGATGATGATTCTGAAGATGATGCTGTAAGTGAATCTGGTATGTGTGATACTGGTCTGGTAGTAAGATCAGGAGCTATCTTGAAAAAGGAAGCAGTTTTAGAGTCTGAGACTTTTTCAAAGTCTGATTCAGAGTCTGAAGCTTCATCTGTGTCTGAAGCTGCTAAAAACTCTTATGATGAACTAGCTGACAACTACAAGAAGCTATATACCAGAAGTGCTGAGGTTTGCAAACAAGTTCTGGATCAGAAGGAGACTATTTTTCAACTTGAGGCTGAAAAAGGAGAATTTCTTGTGCAGAATTCAGAATTAAAAGAAGTAAGCCAGCTAAAATCCCAACTTGATCAGATGAAAAAGCAAGTTAGGATGATGAACTCTGCTACTGATAAGTTGGAGGACATTTTGGGGAATCAGCAACAAGGAAAAACTGGTTTAGGTTATGTTGATCAGAGTCTGAAGCTCAAGGTGAAAAATCCTGTTAATAAGTTTGTTCCTGCTACTCAAACTCATGATTCTATGGTTGGAACATCAAAGAGGAGACCTCAGAAACAAGCCCAGATGCAAGGTCAGAAGCATATTCAGATGAGACCTCAAAAGCATACTCAGATGAGACCTCAGATGCAAGGTCAGAAGCATGTTCAGATGTTACCTCAGAAGCAACCCCAGAACTTTTTCAGAAACAGAAGGAGGAGAAATCATCCATGGATATGTCATCATTGTGGAAAGAAAGGGCATATCAAACCATTCTGCTTCAAACTTTATGGCTATCCTGAACATTTTCAGTATAGAAGAATTGAACCAGCTGCTATCAGACACAATGTTCAAAAGGTATGGAAGCCCAAAGTTCAGAATGTTGGCCTGATTGCTCATACTTCATTGAGAGCCACCTCAAAAGAAGACTGGTACTTTGACAGTGGTTGTTCAAGGCACATGACTGGTGTGAAGAAGCTGCTGAGCAATATCAGATCATACTCCAGAAGTTATGTCACATTTGGAGATGGAGTAAAAGGTCAGATTCTGGGTATTGGTGATTTGATCAGTGAAGGGTTGCCTAGACTTAATGATGTGCTACTGGTGGAAGGTTTGACCTCTAATCTGATCAGTATTAGCCAGCTTTGTGATCAAGATTTAAAAGTGAATTTCAACAAGCTAGAGTGTATTGTTACTGATCAAGAAGGTAAAACTCAGATGAGGGGCTGCAGATCCAAAGACAATTGCTATTTGTGGGTGTCTGAAGAAGAAAGAAGCCTGACTTCTAGTCTCATGAGCTCAAAAGAGGAAGTCAAGCTCTGGCACCAGAAACTGGGACATCTGCATCTGAAAGGCATGAAGAAAATCCTAAGTACTGAAGCTATCAGAGGTGTACCTAATCTGAATATCAATGAGGACAATGTTTGTGGTGATTTTCAAATTGGGAAACAAACAAGAAAGTCTCATCCCAGATTAGTTCATCAGGTAACTACTAAAGTACTAGAACTTGTTCATATGGATTTAATGGGGCCTATGCAAGTAGAAAGTATTGGAGGGAAGAGGTATGCATTTGTAATGGTAGATGACTACTCAAGATTCACATGGATCAGTTTTGTTAGAGAAAAATCTGATACTTTTGAAGTATTTAAAGACCTGTGCATTCAATTACAAAGAGAAAAAGACTGTGGCATAGTCAGAATCAGAAGTGATCATGGCAAAGAGTTTGAAAACAAGAGTTTTTCAGAATTATGTGCTTCTGAAGGTATAAAGCATGAGTTCTCTGCACCTATCACACCTCAACAAAATGGTGTTGTTGAGAGGAAGAATAGGACATTAGCAGAATGTGCAAGAGTAATGATGCATGCTAAGAAACTTCCATATATGTTCTGGGCTGAAGCAATGAACACTGCATGTTACATACACAATAGAGTCACTTTGAAAAAGGGAACAACATCTACATTGTATGAACTGTGGAAAGGGAGGAAGCCTACAATCAAATATTTCCATGTGTTTGGGAGCAGATGCTATATTTTGGCTGACAGAGAAAATAGAAGTGGACCGTAGATCTCACTATCTAGGACTTGAGACCCCAAAGCCAAGGGTGTGAACCCTTGGAACAAGGCTGGACGTCCTCCAAGAGGGCAGAAGGCCCACTTGACAATCACAAATAGCCCTTTTTGGGGGCGCCCTCAGCAGCTGACGAGGGCGCCCAAGTCTTGGTTTTGGCCCTTTTACGATTTAGGCCCAAAACCATGACCGGGTAGGCCCAAGAAAGGCTACAAATAGTAACCTTGGGATCATTCCCGAGGCAGGACCAAAACACAGCACAGAAACCCTAGTTTCTAGAAGTATTGTACTCACTGCCAGTACAGTTGGCGCCCACTGTGGGGCTACGGTAAAACTGACCTAGCCACCGTCTCCAAGAGAAAAACGATCGATCCACGGCCCTTGAAAAGTCATCAGAGCGCCGTGTATCCACCGTATTCCCCAGAAGCAACCTCAAAACCTTCGAATCCGCCGTGATTCAGCCCTAGACCTACCCCTAACTCTAATCAAACATTCAACCCGTTTCTTGTTCAAAAACATCAATTAATCCCTCCGAAATTCGCAATCCCGACTGAGAGCCTTCAGTCGCAATTTTTAAACTTTGATAACCGACCCGAAAACGACCATCGTCGCCCTCGCTGTTCATGGACCCAGAGGCGGCGAAAGCAGTACAGCAACAGATCCACCAACTTCGCAGCCACAGCAAAGCGTTGCAAGTTAACGTCATCGACTTAGATCCAAGGGAAGAATTCCAGAACGAGCGTCTTGAACCCACGGAGGATCTGAAGGAAATCACAATAGGCCCGGAGCCACATCAAACAACCAAGGTGGGGACTTCTTTGGATCCCGCCGAAGAACAAAGTCTAGTGGATCTCCTGAGAAGAAACTTAGACCTGTTCGCCTGGCAACCATCAGATATGCCCGGCATCGATCCTACCATCGTATGCCACCACCTCGCCTTACGCCCAGGAGTGAAGCCGGTGGCTCAGCGCAAAAGGAAATTTGGCGAAGAAAGGAGGAAAGCAGTAGATGAAGAGGTGGCCAAGTTAAGAGACGCCCGTTTCATAAGTGAAATCAAGTATCCTACATGGCTGGCAAATGTCGTCCTCGTAAAGAAAGCTAACGCAAAGTGGCGCATGTGCGTCGACTACACCGATCTGAACACCGCCTGCCCAAAAGACCCATATCCCCTCCCAAACATCGACCACCTTATCGACAACGCGCCAGGGTATCAAACCCTGAGTTTCATGGACGCATACTCCGGCTACAACCAAATAAAGATGGATCCTCTCGACGACCCAAAAACGGCCTTCATGACTAATCACCACAACTACCACTACGAAGTTATGCCTTTCGGCTTAAAGAACGCCGGCGCCACCTTTCAAAGGTTGATGGACACCGCCTTTGCAGAGCAAATCGGAAAGAATTTGGAGGTCTACATCGACGATCTGGTAGTAAAAACAAAACATGACAAAAGCCATGCAAAAGATCTGGAAGAGATCTTCGATCAAGTTCGCGCATATAACATGTGTCTCAACCCGGCCAAATGTTCTTTTGGGGTTCACGCAGGAAAATTCCTAGGCTTCATGCTGACCCGGCGCGGTATCGAGGCAAACCCTGACAAGTGTCAGGCGATAATCAACATGAGAAGCCCCTCTAGCATTAAGGAGGTGCAGCAGTTGACGGGTAGGCTCGCAGCGCTCTCCAGGTTCCTATCATGTGCCGGCGATAAAGCTTTCTCTTTCTTTGCCTCAATAAAGAAGAAGGAACTTTTCCAATGGACTGAAGAGTGCGAAGATGCGTTCGCAAAGATTAAGACGTTTCTTTCCAGCCCGCCAGTTCTACATCGTCCAGATGCAGGCGCCGTCCTTTTCCTCTACCTATCTATATCGGAAAATGCTATGAGTTCCGTCCTCGTGCAAGATTCTGACGAAGGTGAAAAACCAGTGTATTTTGTGAGCAAGGTATTCAAGGGAGCCGAACTGAGATACCAAAAAATAGAGCGCCTGGCTCTAGCAGTGGTAGCAACAGCGAGGAAACTGCGACCATATTTTCAAGGACATAGAGTTGTTGTCAAATCCAACTACCCCATCAAGCAAGTGCTGGGGAAACCAGACCTGGCGGGAAGAATGGTATCCTGGGCGGTGGAATTGTCCGAATATGACATTCAATATCTTCCTAGAGGCAGCATAAAGTCACAGGTCCTGGCTGACTTCCTAGTAGAATTTTCATCCCCGGTGGAAGAAGTCGCCCCTTTTGTATGGTTGTTATCGGTCGACGGATCATCAAACCTCAAGGGTAGTGGAGCCGGCATAGTGTTGGAGGGTCCAGGGGGCCTAATCATAGAGCAGTCGCTGAGATTTGAGTTCAAGGCGAGCAACAACCAGGCAGAGTACGAAGCCCTGGTAGCGGGCATGAAGCTGGCACAAGAGATGGGAGCGGAAAACTTGAGGGCGAAGAGCGACTCCCAGTTGGTGACGAGTCAAATTACCGGGGAATACCAAGCGAAGGACAGTCAACTTATCAAATACTTAGCAAAGGTCAACAGTTTAGCCTCCACCTTTAAGTTCTTCGAGGCAATCTACGTTCCAAGAGAGCAGAATTCAAGAGCCGACCTTTTGTCTAAACTGGCCAGCACCAAACGCCCGGTGAACAACAGAACGGTCATCCAGGAGGTGCTGGCGGCCCCCAGCACAGAGATCATGGAAGTAGGCGCTGTGGAGAATGAGGAGGAGGGATGGATGACGCCTCTCATCAAATACCTCACGGGAGCGTTTAATCCCAAAAGCGAGGAGGAAGAGCTACAAATACGAAAGAAGCCTTCGAAGTATTGCATGGTCGCTGGCAAATTATACAAGAGAGGCAAGGCATCGCCTCTGCTCAGGTGCTTAGGTGAAAACGAGACCCACCTCGTCCTCTTAGAAGTGCACGAAGGCGTATGCGGGAGCCACATCGGCGGGCGATCCCTGGCCGCGAAGCTGTTAAGAGCAGGTTACTACTGGCCAACAATGATCCAAGAGAGCGCAGACTTTATACGAAAGTGTGACAAGTGTCAGAGGTTTTCTGATAAGAAGCACGCCCCTGCTTGCGAACTCACCTCAGTCTTTTCCCCATGGCCTTTTCATAAGTGGGCAGTGGATATTGTAGGCCCATTCCCGTTGGCACCCGGACAACTGAAATTTCTCATAGTCGGAGTGGATTACTTCACGAAGTGGGTCGAAGCCGAAGCGGTCGCCAAAATCACGGCGGACAGAGTAATACGCTTCTACTGGAAGAAAATAATATGCAGGTTTGGGCTACCCAAAGTTATAGTATCTGACAACGGGACCCAGTTCGCCAGTTCCAAGGTGGTAGAATTCTGCAATCAACTCGGAATCCAGACGAAGTTTGTCTCAGTCATCCACCCCCAAGCAAACGGGCAAGCCGAATCTGCAAACAAGGTGATCTTGAACGGCATAAAAAAGAAGCTTGACGACGCCAAAGGACTTTGGGCTGACCAATTGCATGAAGTGCTTTGGTCATATCACACGACACCTCATTCCACAACCAAGGAAACCCCGTTCACCATGGTATACGGCGCCGACGCTATGCTGCCTGTAGAAATCGACACGCCAACATGGCGCCGGGAGAACTTCTCAGAAGAGGCTAATGAGGCGAGCTTACTATGCGGAATAGACATGATTGACGAAGTACGGGAGGCCGCCCACATCCGGGAATTCGCCGCAAAACAAAGAGCAGCCCGTCGGTACAATTCAAAAGTAATCCCAAGAGACATGAAAGAAGGAGATTTGGTCTTAAGACAGGTCGTCGCGCCCACCCGAATTGGAAAGTTACTACCCAACTGGGAAGGACCATACCGAGTCAGAGAAAAACTAGCACACGGAGCATACAAGCTGGAGGAGCTGAATGGAGACACGATACCACGAACCTGGAATGCCGCCAACCTACGCCATTACTACAGCTCAGTACTTCACCCTTCTTACAAACAAGCCACCCAAGGTCGAACTGCTGTAAAATTTTGCTTGCATTTCCTTTTGAGTTGTTTGTATTTTGATTTCAATTAACGAAGAGGAATAAGGGAGCACTCTTTTCCCCGCGAAAGCTGGGTTTTTAATGAGGCACCAATTTCCGTTTACTCTTATCTCTGTTTGACTCCAGTATCACATATATCGCCGAAACGAGATAGTCAGCATCAACTCACAAAGGGCGCGCCTAACCCCAAAGGGGTTGCCACCTAATTCCTTAACCCTAAAAGACAGGGCTCTAAGACGTCGTGAGCTTAAAATAAAATCGCCGCCTAATTCCTTAACCCTAAAAGAGGGCTCTAAGACGTCGCGAGACAAAAATAAGATTGCCACCTAATTCCTTAACCCTAAAAGACAGGGCTCTAAGACGTCGTGAGCTTAAAATAAAATCGCCGCCTAATTCCTTAACCCTAAAAGAGGGCTCTAAGACGTCGCGAGACGAAAATAAGATCGCCGCCTAATTCCTTAACCCCCAAGAGGGCTCTAAGACGTCGCGAGCCGAAAAACAAAATCGCCACCTAATTCCTTAACCCTAAAAAAGGGCTCTAAGGCGTCGTAAGCAGAAAACGAAAACGTCGCGAAAATAAAAGAATTCATGCAGAAGATGCCTCAATAAAGCAATAACATCGAGAAGCTCAACGGTTTGACAATCTTAAATAAATCGAGAAAACAGACAAGTAATAACTACCGCCCAAGAAGCATTATCATCACCGTCATTGAATAAGAAACCAACGAAATATAGTACAAATATTGCATCGTTACAAATTCAAGAAAGTTCAAGATCAAAGTAAATTAAAGTTACAACAAAGACTATTGTTCGTCCACAAGGACGCCATCTACAATTGTCTTGAAAGAATCCATAGACGAAAGATCAGCTTCAGGATGGAGGAAGGCGGCCTGCTCCTTCGCACGATCAAACCCAGTCTCGAAAAACAGCGCCAGTTCTCCTTTGGCTTCTGCAACCTCAGCCTTTAACGCCATTTCCCTCTCAACCCCCGAGGCGACCTCTTTCCTCAAACGTATGATCACCGCGTCCTTCCCAGCTAAGTCGGCGTCATGACCAACCTTCAAGTCACTGATTTGTTCATCGAACTCGGCCCTCATCGCCTCCGCCGCCTCCTTGACCTCTTTCTCCTTGCCCTCCTGAACCTCTTGTAATTCCTTCTCCAGTAGCTTCACCCTTTCCAGCAACGTTTCTCCATTACGAACTGACTCCGCATATTTGCAATCAACGGCCATCAAAAGCATAATAGACCGCAAACAGTTCACGCCGATATCCCTCGTCGCAAAAGGAACAGGGTTCTGCATCCCAGCTGTCACATCATCAGGATTGCAAACCATCTTCTCTTTCACGTAGGCTTCGTAATCAAAATCCTTGTCCCAGAAAGACCGAACATCCCGGATGGGACCAGTAAGTTCAGTGGCGGGACGAGAATGCGCCCGTTTAGACCTCCTCTCTTTCATCACCCCCTCCTCCCCATCTGACGCCTTCCTTTTCTTCTCCTCTCGATTCTTCACCTGCGCCACGTCCACAGCACACTCAGGTTAGGCGTCAAGAACAATCTCGGCTTTCTTTTTGGACTTACGGAGGATAAGCCCAGAAGAGTCGCTAGTGTCAGCCACCCCGCCCGACCTTTTGGCCTTCAGCTCGGCCAAATACTGCTTCCTCTCTGCAGCTGTTAGTGGCGCCATTGACTCTGCAAGTCAAAAAAAACAGAGCCAATACACAAATAATTAATAAAGGGAAAGGCAAAAAGCTAGACAAGCAAAGTTACGAAATCAACTCACGCAAATAGGTCTCTAAGCTATCAACATTTCCCTCTCTATTCAACAACTCCCGGATATCCATGGGCAACATCTTGTCCAGGAAGGAAACGACACCTTGTTCATACGCACTCAACTGCTCATAAGCAAACCCAGTAATGGAAGCTGGGGAACTCGTCCAGCAGATGGGAAATTTTAATTCATTATGTACGTGCCCTCCTCCCCTCACCCTAAGGAATGTCCGTCTCCAGTTCTTGTAATGAGAGGCATAAGGGGGAAACAACCGTTTCCCAGGGTGCGCGCCAACGGACACCCAAGACGATTTGTCCACCCCTTTAGTACCGTAGAAGCTAAAGAAGCACCCGGCGGAGGGCTCAAAGCCTAATCCCTCGCACGCTATCTCAAAGGCCCGGATGAACGCCCAACTGTTGGGCTGAAGCTGCGAGGGCGCCACATTTAACCACCTCAGGACAGTTACTCCGAAGGGCGTGAATGGATACTTCACGCCCAAATCTTCAAAGACCGCCGCATACATATAGAAAAACTCGTGGGCCCTACTCCTTGGCATCCGTAAGTAAACTTTCTCACCAGGACGGCAGGGCTCCAAGATCACATCATCTTCGCATCCTGTCGAAGAAACATTAACCTTGCTTCGGAACAGCGCCACTCGTTCAGGATCCATAAACACGGACTCCGAGCGCATCTTTTCGCTAGTAGAACCCCCTAGTCCCGAATCACTAGCGGACGCCATACAGTGATTTTCTCTCGTATAGGAGGGACCTGGACGAACAGAAAGAATAACACAATCAGATGAGTTCCCGCTATCGTCTTTCTCCTTACTATCACTCGAGTCGCTCGAAAACTCCCCTAAAAGGGAATGGCCATAGTAGGCATTTTCAAAGACAACCCAATCGGTGGTCCCGTCCGATCGTTTCGCAAGCCTAACCGCCTCTCTCAATAACGCATCCCTTTCCTCCGAGTTAGCCGGAGATAGTACGTTTCCATTCCCATCACACTCCCTGATAACTACCATGTCCTAATTTGAACTACAAAAACGAAGCGCTAACGTTCAGAGGATGAATTCTAAAAAAAAAAAAAAAAAGGGATTACCTGTTTCGAATGAAGAAAAGCTGGACGAAGAAAGGGACTGATTTGATTCTGGAGGAGCGCGTTGATTCTAAGAACTGTTTGCAATTGGCAAAGGATATGCGTTTCGGAAAAAGAAAGGAGAAGGAAAGTGAAAAGACAAAGTTGAACAGTGCAGACAGGGTAAGTAGATCCGCGTTCAGTTTAAAGTGAAAAGCCTGGGAAAACGCGCAGATGACGTCACTTAAATTGGCACGATTTCTGAGAACCGCTAAGATTCGGACACGTCAGCGAGAGCGAACGGTCGCCTCACGCCAGCCGTCGGATCCCAATAAAAGGCGTCCTCAACACGTGGTCCAAAGGACGCGGCGAGCTACACGCAGTTTAATCACTTCGCCTTGTACCAAGACTTGTGCTTGTTGGGCTAGCATAAATATTCCTGTTGGGCTGGCGCCCACATTCTCGTAGGGCTAGTGCCGGCCACTAAGGTACTCAAAGCAAAACATGGAGCTAGTACTCATGTTGGGCTAGTATCCGTGTTGGGCTAGTACCCACGCAGGGTTTAAACACCCACGTTGGGCTAGTACTCATAAAATTTTTTCACATGGCTTCGTGACTAGTAAGCCCCACTTGCTGGGCAAAAGGTCATAGACAAACCCCCCTGTAAACAGTTTAATCACTTCGCCTTGTACCAAGACTCGTGCTTGTTGGGCTGTGGACCGTAGATCTCACTATCTAGTACTTGAGACCCCAAAGCCAAGGGTGTGAACCCTTGGAACAAGGCTGGACGTCCTCCAAGAGGGCAGAAGGCCCACTTGACAATCACAAATAGCCCTTTTTGGGGGCGCCCTCAGCAGCTGACGAGGGCGCCCAAGTCATGGTTTTGGCCCTTTTACGATTTAGGCCCAAAACCATGACCGGGTAGGCCCAAGAAAGGCTACAAATAGTAACCTTGGGATCATTCCCGAGGCAGGACCAAAACACAGCACAGAAACCCTAGTTTCTAGAAGTATTGTACTCACTGCCAGTACAGTTGGCGCCCACCGTGGGGCTACGGTAAAACTGACCTAAGTCTGATGAGGGCATATTTTTGGTATATTCAGTGAACAACAGAGCTTATAGGGTGTTTAATTCAAGAACCAAGGTTGTGATGGAGTCCATAAATGTTGTAATTGATGATCTGTTTGCTGAGAATGATAGAGGTGAGTCTGAAGTTGTTCCAGAGTCTGAAGCATCAGAAGAACAATCTTCAGAAGCAGAAAAGCATCCAGAGTCTGAAGAAGCAGAAGTGCATCCAGATCATGATCCTGCCAATAAAGGGCCATCAATTAGAGTTCAGAAGGATCATCCTAAGGAGCTTATCATTGGGAGCTTGGATCAAGGGGTCAGAACAAGAAGATCAGACCCAGCTGCTACTGATTCCTGCTTGTGTCAAAGCTTGAACCTAAAAATGTGAAAAAAGCCCTAACTGATGAATTTTGGATTGAAGCAATGCAAGATGAGTTGAATCAATTCAAAAGGAGTGAAGTGTGGGATCTAGTACCAAGACCTGAAGGGCTGAATGTGATTGGCACTAAATGGATATACAAGAATAAAACAGATGAAAATGGTACTGTAGTCAGAAACAAGGCAAGGTTGGTTGCTCAGGGTTATACTCAAGTTGAGGGACTTGATTTTGATGAGACCTTCGCACGTGTGGCCAGATTAGAGTCCATAAGACTGCTGTTGGGTGTATCCTGCATTCTCAAGTTCAAATTATTCCAGATGGATGTGAAGAGTGCATTTCTGAATGAATATTTGCAAGAAGAAGTTTATGTTGAACAGCCTAAGGGTTTTGTGGATCATCAGTTTCCTGATCATGTGTACAAGTTGAAGAAAGCCTTGTATGGATTGAAGCAAGCACCAAGAGCATGGTATGAAAGACTGACTCAGTTTCTTGTTGCTCAAGGATACAGAAAATGAGGTTCTGATAAGACTTTGTTTGTGAAAGATGAAAATGGGAGTCTGATGATTGCTCAGATTTATGTGGATGATATAGTGTTTGGAGGGATGTCTCAGAAGATGGTCAAATTGTTTGTTCAGCAAATGCAGTCAGAATTTGAAATGAGTTTGGTTGGTGAGCTGACTTATTTTCTTGGATTACAAGTCAAGCAAATGGAAGATACAATCTTCATTTCTCAGAGTAAATATGCCAAGAACATTGTGAAGAAGTTTGGTATGGAATCTGCTGCTTATAAGAAGACACCAGCTGCTACTCATCTGAAGCTAACCAAAGATGAACAAGGAGTATCAGTTGAACAAAGTCAGTACAGAAGCATGATCGGAAGCTTATTGTATCTAACTGCAAGCAGACCTGATATCACTTATGCTGTTCGAGTATGTGCAAGATATCAAGCTGATCCTAAGATGAGTCATCTGACACAAGTTAAAAGGATCCTGAAGTATGTGAATAGCACAAGTGACTATGGAATCATGTATTCACACAGTTCAAGTTCTGAATTGATGGGATACTGTGATGCTGACTGGGATGGAAGTGCTGATGACAGGAAGAGCACTTCAGGAGGTTGTTTCTTTTTAGGAAATAACTTAATTTCTTGGTTCAGCAAGAAACAAAATTGTGTTTCATTGTCAACTGTTGAAGCTGAGTACATTGCTGCTGGGAGTAGTTGTTCACAACTGGTTTGGATGAAACAGATGCTGGAGGAGTACAACATGAAACAAGGCACTATGACCTTATTTTGTGACAATTTGAGTGCTATCAACATCTCTAAGAACCCAATACAGCACAGCAGAACTAAACACATTGATATCAGACACCATTTTATCAGAAACCTTGTGGATGTAACGACCCTATTTTCGTATGTTATATTTTTATATATTTTATTTTATGGATTTGTATTTAAAAATATTTTCGCGTAATCTAGAAATAAGTATTTGGCGCGAGGATAAGTTCGTGATCGAGTTTTTAGGGTTTTGGGGCGAAATTGGGCCAAGAAGATGAATAGTATTGGGCTTTTGAGTTTATGAGTAGTAATGATCAAGTGGATGAGATTTAGTGAGCTTGGATTGGATTGAAAGGCTAGGATTGGTCCTTGAGAGTTAGTAAGGAATGGATGGCTATGATTGCTTTGCTTGAGTTATAAGATTATCACAAAGACTTTGAATATCACTATTCATTTTCTTTGTGAAAAAGCTTGGGAAGTGAAAGAGAAGGAGAAAGCAAGAGAAACTAGGGCAAGAGGGAGCTTGAGTTTTGTTAGAGAATCATCATTTCAAGGTAAGAGAGGTAGTATTGCTATTTCACAAGTGATTGAGAAGGGGAGAATGTCTATTTCTCCATCCCAAACTTCCTCTCACTTTGTCTAGGTTTTGATAGAAAGTTTTTATGGTTTAAAGATGTTAAATGATCATGTTATGCTTGCTTGATGCTAAGTGATGTTGCTAGTATGTTTAGTTGAAGTTTTGTGAGTGTTATAGTGTTTTGAATGCAAAGGAAAAGTTATGGAAAGTTAGTGTTTTAAACCCTAATTTCTTTGCTAGATATAAGCCTTGCTTGTGATTGTTTTTAAATGATGTTTTATGATGGAAAATCGTTTTTAACATGTTCTGGAAGTTGGGTAACCTTGAATGGGCTAAAATGGTGGAAAAATCACATTTTTACATGATTTTATACTGATACGGTCGCTGTAGCGACGGACCGTCGCTTGTAGCGACCAGGCAGGATAATTCCCTGCCTATCCGCGCTTGAAGCGACCACACTGGCGCTTGTAGCGACCAGGGGCGCTTGTAGCGACCAAGGGCTCGCTTGTAGCGACCAACCCTGGACATGCCAACTTCGTTGAGCTGTTTTGAGAGTCCTGGTACGCGCGGGGATGATTTTTGCTACTGCATTCTCATAATATGTTTTGGAAACCTTGCCCACCATTTTAACTTATTCTTAATGCTTCCTAAAGAGTAATTATTCAAGGAAAGTTTGAGTATATACATGTTGTGTCTTATGATTTGGCCATGAGAGCCTAGTAGTTGTGTTTGTTGTTGTTGATGTTGTGATAATTATCAGAGTGCTGATAATTTAGTGGTTGTGTTTGTTGTTGTTGTGATAATTATCAGAGTGCTGATAATTAGTTGTGTTAGTAAGTATCATATATTTGCTAAGTGAATCATCATGCATTTCATGATTGTATGATATCAAGAGTGCTTGGTATATGAAATCCAAGAGTGCTTGGTTATCAAGAGTGCTTGATAAGGATATAAGTTTATCCAAAATGATTTGGTACCACATGCATTAGAGAATGCATTTGAGGCATGCATCCTTTGTGACATTAGTGTTCATTTGGAAATTATGTGTGCATAATGGTTGTTAAGTGATAATTGTTATTGATGAGTGTTGTGCTTTGTCGATTATGTGTTGTGTTTTTGGTTATGTATAATAATGTGTTATTTATACATGTTTATTGTTTTGTGATACTAACACTCTCTGTTATGTGTTATCTGCTGGATCTTTGGGGATCCAGAATATCAGGTTGGCGAAGCTATCGTAGAGGAGTAGCTTTTGCTGTTTAGGAGCCTACGTAGTGGTGAGGGCATAGCTTAGCTATCCTTACTTTTTGTACTAGGTGTTGTATCCTAGTTAGAGTCTAGGGCTCTGATAGTTGTAACACCACTCTGGGTATCTGAACGTGTATGTATAAATTTTGGCAATAGTCTCTGTTGTGGATTTGCCCCTTTTGAAAATCTTATGTATATATTTTTTTTTATATTATATGCATGCTTGGTTATAAGCTGTTTGTTATTTTTCCGCTGCTGTATGTGAATCAAATATATTTTGATCTGTTGATGTTTATGGAAATGCGTTTTCATTATGTTGTAACTTCCTATGTCCTTAACGTTTTTTTTTATTAAAGTTAATAATCGGTGGTTAAGGGTTAGGGTGTTACAGTGGAGGACAAGATTATTCAGCTGGAACATGTGGCTACTGAAGAGCAAATTGCTGACATATTCACAAAAGCCTTGGATGCTAAACAGTTTGAGAATCTGAGGAGCAAGTTAGGTGTGTGTTTACATGAAGAATTATAGCAATTACTGCAAACTGGATGTGAGGAAGATAGAGTACCTGCCAGTTGTGCCTGTGCTAAGTGTGATCCTGAACCTGAGTCTGAGTCTGATATGTTTTCAAAGATCTATGTTACTTGTTTTGATTTTAATCCCTATTTGAAGTCTGAAGTTTGTCATAATTTTGTGGCTAAAAAGGGGGAGAAAAATCTATGTTTAAGTTCAGACGAGTTGTTCAGAATGTGTGCCAGACAAGAGTTGTTCAGAATGTGTGCCAGTGATTCAGAAGATGACTAGTGTTGTTCAGAAGCTAAGCTTTATGTTCAGAGTTCAGAACCTTTGCAACAAGATATGTTCAGATATGAGTAAAGGGAAATATGTGTCTCAGGGGGAGTACATGATAGTTGTTATGCTGAGTGATGATATGGTCCTGAAGTGTGGTCCTGAAGAACAATTGTGTTCAGCTCCTGAAGTATGCTCTGATACCATTTTTCACTGCAGTTCAGTAGTAAGGGGGAGTTTGTATGAGAAGCTGAGTCGCAGAGGGAGTGTTTGTGAAGCTGGTGTGTTTCAGGGGGAGAGTTTTATGTGGTTTCAGTTGTCCTGAAGTGATACTGAATGTGCTCAGAAGCTGTTATCTGTGTATCAGTGTTCAGAAGCTGAAACTGATTGGTTTTTGTTGATTTAAGCATAGTTCAGATTATGTTTGTCCGCTGCTTAGCTCTATGCTATGTTATTTTATTGTGGAGTTCTTCATTGCTGAGTTGATTATAAGGGAGATTGAAGAACTTGGATGGTTTTAGTCAAAAATTTGCCAAAGGGGGAGATTGTTGAGTATTTTGGTGTTGGCTACATATTTTGGCAAAACCAAAGTGTTGTTTAGAAGCATCTCCATATTTATAACAAGTCTTCAGTTGCAAGAAATTTCATTTGAAGCTGTTCAGAAGCTCAAAATGACTTCAGAAGCTGATACAGGTTCTGATGCCCACTGTGCGCTCTCGTTAAAAACACGCAATCCTCCGAGACGTGTGCGAACGCTCGAAAGGCTTTGTGAAGTCGCCACCAAAGTTTTTGTTTAAAGGGAACGTTGATAAACCCTTAAGTTTTTTATTTGAAGCGAAACGATAATAAAACCCTTAACGATGAGGAAAAGGACTGGCCATCGCAACCATTGTCGGGTTCGGGAGTCGATTACGCAAGGGGAAGGTATTAGCACCCCTCACGTCCGTTGTACTCAACGGGAACCTCCTATTTGGGTAAAGCTTGAAATGTTTTTAAATGTTTTGCGTGCATGCTTGTCTATGTAAAAAGGGAAAAAGAAAATATGATGAAAGGGGAAAAAGAAAGTTTTTTATTATTGTGCTTGACAAGATGACGATCTTGCTCTTACGTATCTCCCGGTAGTCGGAGAATTCAAAGTGTATGTAGTTCTTTGGTAGAAAAACGTACATATGTTGGTTATTTTTAATGAATGATGTTTTGACCGTATTCTTGCGATTAAACGTTGCTTGTATGCTCGCGGATGGGAGACTTAAGCGTATAGCTTGTATGCTCGCGCATGGGAGGCTTAAGCGTTTGTTTACGAATCGTGCTTAGAATAGGTAAAACATGTCCGTTGGGTAAAAGGATTCGAATTGGTCGCTATGGGACCAAAAGGGGTGCAATGGACTCAATCGAGTCGATCATTGACCGGAGTGACTCAAACGAGTCCGGGAAAGGTTCGATTGATCCAACGGGATCAAGAACGGGTACAATGGACTCGAACGAGTCGAACATTGACCGAAGTGACTCAAACGAGTCGAAAAGGTTCGATTGACCACAAAGGGCCAATAATTTGTTTGGTGTGGTCGGATACGTTGAAAATGGAATGACGATTGTCCGAACTATGAGACATACGTCACGCATTCGTTCAATCGGGGCAATGGAGAGACATACGTCAAGCCATCCCTTTTTCATTCAAGTTTTTGGTTGAATTTCTTAGAAATCCCAAAGTTTATCAAAACACTTGGTTTGGAGCTCAAAATGAAGAGGTTTTAACAATTTTGTGAAAAAACGCACAAGTTCGGCTCAATTTTGAAACGGTTTTGAAAAGCGAACAAAGTTCGGCTTATGTTCACGCTTGATTTGAAAATCATGAACAATGTTTTTGTTCAAGTTTGGTTTTGAAAAGGATGAACATAGCTTATTTGTTCAAGTTTATTTGAAAGTTTGTGGACATAACTTGTTTTGCAAGTTATCCACACAAAGTGGCTCGAACTTGCGAATCCTTCAAAATTATGCTAAATCCTTGATAAGGTTTGGATAAAATGAGTTTTAAACCTCTTAGGTTCTGAGTTCTTGGGATAGAACCTCAAAAATTGGCTATTTGGGAACCTAAACTCAGATTCTGAGTTCTGTCATGGTCGCTCTGCGACCATGACTTCGCACTGCGAACAATGCGAATTTTTGAGTTCGGAAGCTGTTTCTGAACTGTTGTTCAGAAACAACTTCTGAACAATCTCAGAACTTTTTAGGAGAGTGAAAAGCTTTGAGTTTTGGCAATGAAAAGAGCTGGACAAACCAGTTTGGATGTTTTGCAAACCTTGGGATTTCTTTTGAAATTCAAAAGGGGTTTTTTAGAGCAAAAAGGTTTTGAACAAAATTTGGTATGCAAGCACAAATATAAGTGAAAGATAAGTACTTAGAACACTTACAGAGATCCTAGCAAAGCTCCTGCTGCAAGGAAGTGAAATGAAGTTGGATTGTTGAAGTTCTTGCAAGGTTTGAATATTGTTGAATATGAGCAATGAACTTGTGTAATTGCTTTGTATTGGAATTGATTTTTTGCTGGTGTTTAGTGCTGGTTTTTTTCTGGTTGTTGGTAAGTGTTTGTAAGTTAGAATAATGAATGAGTAGTAGTGTGTAACCTTGGGCATTGCTTCCTATTTATAGGCCAAAACCAAATCAATTTTCATCATTAGAAATCCCCAAAATCCAGCTGATTTGTGGGCTAGGATCAGGCTAAATCACTTTGCATTTAATGCAAAAGTGAAGAGGTAACCTTGCCTTGTGCCAAGGGTCAAGACCTAGCCAAATCCAGCCACTAATTCAATGGTTTTTGGATAGAAATGATGATGAAAACAGGGCTGGTTTGCAATTGGTTGTGCTTGGGGATTGATCCTTGCAATCTTGATGGTTAAGCAATAAAAACGTGCACTGTGATGTGCAGAGGTTGGGGGAAACAAAAGGCAACATGTGGGTTGGTGTGAGGAGGAAGAAAAGCTGTTGAAAAACAGGGCAGCAATCATGGTTTTTTGCAAGTGAAAACCAGCTGGGTTTGACTGGTTTTGGGGGGAGAAAGCAGGAAGAAAGTCCACAAGCTGGTGGCTGGCAACCTTAGGGTCAGTAGCAGGTCACTTGGGAGGGACAAGAGCTGCCCAAGGGCAAGCCAACTTGCTTGGCACATGCTAGGTTGGAAGAAAAAGCTTCTTTCCTTGGCATTAATGGCAAGTGCTTCAACTCTGGCTTTGCTGAGCTCAAAAAGTCATGAATGATGATGAAAATAATAATAAAAGAGATATGTAACAAAAAATGGAATTAAATCAAAGAAACCAAAAATCTGCAAAAAATTCGCAGACTTCGCACTGCGAAGTCACCATTTTTGAAATGTTGACTTTATTGGTTGACTTTTGTTGACTTTGACTTTTCTCCTCTTTTTTTTTATTTTTGTTTTATTTTGAAAAGGCTTAGGAAAAAATTGAGGTACAACAGCTGCCCCTACTTAATTGTGTCTTTGCATAGAGTGTGTGAGTGCCAAGGGCATCTCATGAACTCTTTGCGAAGATCAATTGAGTAAAAGAAGGACCCGAATTTTGTCCTTCGCGGTACGAAAAGATTGTAGTAAATAGAAAAAGTAAGTGCAGGGTAAAAGATCGTCACTTAAACATCTGAGACGTGTATGAACGCTCAAAAGGTTAGGTGATTAGATCTGAAGAGAAAAAGATTGTCACCTAATCAGGTGATTTCAATCTGCGAGACGTGTATGAACGTTCGAAAAGTAAAAAGACTGCGAGACGTGTATGAACGCTCGAAAGGTAAAAAGGATTGAGAGACGTGTATGAACGCTCGAAAGGTAAAAGATCGCGAGACGTGCATGAACGCTCGAAAGGTAAAAGATCGCGAGACATGTATGAACGCTCGAAAGGTAAAAGATCGCCACCTAAATAAGTGGTTGGATCTGAAAAAAGGGTAAAATGATCGCCACCTAAACAGGTGATCTGATCGGACAAAGATAAAGGATCGTCACCTAAACAGGTGGCCTTAATCTGGCAAGATAGAGGATCGTCACCTAAACAGGTGGCCTTAATCTGGCAAAGATAAAAGGATAAAGGATCGTCACCTAAACAAGTGGCCTTAATCCAGAAAAGATAAAGGATCGTCACCTAAACAGGTGGCCTAAATCTGGAAAAGATAAAGGATTGTCACCTAAACAGGTGGCCTTAATCTGAAAAAAGATAAAGGATCGTCACCTAAACAGGTGGCCTCAATCTGAAAAAAATAAAGGATAAAGGATCGTCACCTAAACAGGTGGCCTTAATCCGGAAAAGATAAAGGATCGTCACCTAAACAGGTGGCCTAAATCTGGAAAAGATAAAGGATCGTCACCTAAACAGGTGGCCTTAATCTTCGAGACGTGTATGAACGCTCGCAAGGTAAAAAAGATTGTCACCTAAACAGGTGATTTCAATCTGACATGATCGTCACCTAATTAGGTGATTGGATCTGAAAAAGTCGTCGCCTGAATAGGTGCTTTAGACTTATCTGGGGAAATAGGACCTACCGCTGTGGGGATAGTGTAATCGTCTCTAGGCATGGCTAGTACTTAGGTTGTTGAAAAGGGAAACATGATTGTATGATGCATGACATGCTTCATGTTGTTTTATGCAATATGCTATGCAATATGGTATGATATGAGGTAGACTCAATCTGAATTTTGTTTTGGGAAAACTCAGCTGGGGCATCCTAATGGCCGTGAGCAGGTCACTCGGGGATGTGATAAGGTTGGGAAGAAAACCGCCGGGGTTATTCTAAGAGAACTTACTGGGGAAGCTCTGGAATAGGTCCACTGGGGAACATTAGAGGTGATCAATGGATGTTGGTGAATATGTGATACTCACTGGAGAATATTGGTTGAGAATGCATGACATGAATATGAGATGCATGTATCTTGATTGATTTGGATATGCATGTATGAATGATTTGGATATGCATGTATGAATTATTTGGAATGATGATTGGGTGCCGAGCAAAGTCAGTTTTTGGGCGAAATTGTATTTGGATGTAAGTAGATGCCAAGCATGGTTGGGCTTTTTCTGGGGATTTGTGTTTGTGATTGCCAATGATGATTGGACTTTTTTTGGGTTGAGACTCCCTAGGGAATGTCAATAAGACTTGGGCTTCATGGGGATATAAGGATCATTTTGGAAGCATGATCGATATCCAGCCTTGGTTGATGGAAGAGATGTTTGGGGTGTTTTGACTGGGGAATTTTGTTCCTCCAACCCTTGGGATCTTTGCGCTCCACGTGCCGTGAGCTATGCACTTGCCTTTGTTGAAGAGCAGGAGTCTTTTGGTGCAATATTGGGGGGAATTACCGCAATTCTTTCGACATTTACGAAAATTCAAATAAAACAACATTTTTTTTTTATATTTTTTCGTTTTTATTTCCATGTTTCAATGCATTTTTATCGTGAATAAAACAAATTTTTATGTGCTAATGAGAACACAAAAATAAAAAGGAATTTTATTCAATGCAGATTTGACTTCTTGAATGGGTAAAAATACATGAAGTGAGAAGTGATTACTCCTCTGGGGAAAAAAGGTAGAGAAAGACAAGAAAAAAAGTAAAAAGAAATTTGTTGGTTTTGGTACAACACATGCTATTTTCCTTATGACTTCAAAATTCTTTGAAAGATGATGACGAGACCGATTCTTCCCCTCTTGAATCTTGTCCGGAGCTTGGATGTTGCAGCCATTTGCCCTTCTTTTTTTTGTTTTTTTTTTATGTCCTTAATTTTTGCCTAGACCGCCTTTTCAGGTTTTCGATCTACCAGGACGCTCTCTATTGCCTAAACCGCCCTTTCAGGTTTTCGATTTAGCGAGCTTTTCTCTTTTTCTTTCTCTTAGGCATAATACTTCTTGACTGCATCAGAGTTTATTGATAGTGGGAACTCTTCTCCGTCCATAGTGGTGATGATTAAAGCTCCGCCAGAGAAGGCTTTCTTTACCACGTATGACCTTCATAGCTGGGAGTCCACTTCCCTCGGGGATCTTTGTGGATAGGTAATATCTTCTTGAGCACTAGGTCTCCTTCTTTGAATTCTCGAGGACGGACCTTTTTGTCGAATGCCCTCTTGAGTCTCCTTTGATAAAGCTGTCCATGACACATTGCTGTTAGACGCTTTTCCTCTATGAGATTCAGTTGGTCGAACCTTGTTTGGACCCATTCAGCTTCTTCTAGCTTGGTTTCCATCAAGACCGTTAACGAAGGGATTTCAACCTCTATGGGAAGTACAACTTCCATTCCGTATACTAAGGAGAAAGGGGTTGCCCCGATTGAAGTGCGAATGGCTGTTCTGTAGCCATGTAGCGCAAAGGGAAGCATCTCGTGCATTTCCTTATATGTTTTCACCATCTTTTGGATGATTTTCTTTATGTTCTTATTGGCTGCTTCTACCGCACCGTTCATCTTTGGTCGGTAAGGTGAGGAATTATGGTGCTCAATCTTGAAATCTTTGCACAACTCCTTCATTGTCTTGTTGTTCAAGTTTTCCCCATTATCGGTGATGAAACGGGCTACCACTTGTTTGGTTACGTTTGCATACGAAGCTGCTTCTACCCATTTGGTGAAATAGTCGATGGCAACGAGGATGAAGCGATGTCCATTTGATGCTTTGGGCTAGATCATTCCAATCATGTCTATGCCCCACATAGAGAATGGCCAAGGTGAGGTCATGACGTTCAGGGGAGTTGGCGGTACATGCACCTTGTCGGCATAAATTTGGCACTTATGACATGTTTTGGCATAGTGGAAACAGTCAGCTTCCATGGTTAGCCAATAATAGCCCGCCCTTAGGATTTTCTTTGCCATTGCATGCCCATTGGCATGGGTTCCAAAAGATCCCTCGTGGATTTCTTTGATGAGCATGTCCGTTTCATGTTTATCCACACATCTGAGCAAGACCATGTCATAGTTTCTTTTGTAGAGGGTATTTCCGCTGAGGAAGAACTGGGATGCCAATCTCCTGAGGGTTCTCTTGTCGGTTTGTGAGGCATTTTCTGGATACTCCTGCCCTTCGAGGTATCTCTTGATGTCATAGAACCAGGGTTTGTTGTCAAGTCCTTCTTTGACTGCTGCACATACAACCGGTTTGTCCCTACGATCCATCCTTATGATTGGCGCCGCATTGTGGAAATTCACTTGGTACATCGATGATAATGTAGCCAAAGCATTTGCCACCTGATTTTCTTCTCGAGGTATGTGATGGAAGTTGATATCATCAAAATGCTCAATCAATTCTACAACCCGGGCTCGGTAGGGAATCAAATTGGGATGTTTTGTTTCCCATTCTCCTTTGACTTGATAGATGACTAAGGCCGAGTCACCGTATACTTCAAGGGTTTTAATCCTTAGATCAATTGCTGCTTTGAGGCCTAGGATACATGCTTCATATTCTGCCATATTATTGGTGCAGTCAAAGCATAACCTTGCTGTGAAGGGTTGGTATCCATTTCTTGGGGAGATTAAAACTGCCCTGATCCCGTGCCCCGTGGCATATGAGGCACCGTCGAAAGCGAGCTTCCATCGAGCTCTCGGTTCTGGTCCTTCATCATCACTTGTGACCTTTTCGTCATTTAAAGCTATAACGTCTTCATCAGGGAAGTCGAATTGTATGGGTTGATAATCCTTCAATGGTTGGTAAGCAAGGTGCTAGGATAAAACACTCCCTTTGATAGCTTTTTGAGCAACGTATTGGATGTCGTACTCAGATAGCAGCATTTGCCAACGGGCTATCTTCCCTGTGAGGGCTGGCTTTTCAATGATGTACTTGATGGGATCCATCTTTGATATCAACCAAGTTGTATGGGTCAACATGTATTGCCTTAAGCGTCGAGCAGCCCATGCTAAAGCGCAGCAAGTCTTTTCAAGCGAAGTATACCTTGATTCACAGTCGGTAAACTTCTTGCTTAGGTAGTAGATTGCGTGCTCTTTTCTTCCCGTTTCATCTTGTTGTCCTAAAACACAACCCATCGATCCTTCAAGTACGGTTAGGCATAAGATTAGGGGTTTACCCGGAACCGGAGGTATTAAAATTGGTGGTTCTTGCAGGTATTGTTTGATCTTGTCAAACACCTCTTGGCAATTCTCATTCCAATGGACGGCTTGGTTTTTCCTTAGCAGTTTGAAGATTGGTTCGCAGGTAGCTGTCATGTGTGAGATCAACCTAGCGATGTAGTTCAATCTTCCTAAGAAACCCCGGACCTCTTTCTCGGAATTTGGCGCTGGCATTTCTTGGATGGCCTTTACCTTGTCAGGATCCACTTCAATACCCCTTTGTCTGACGATGAAACCCAATAACTTTCCGGATCTAACGTCAAATGTGCACTTGTTAGGATTTAAGCGCAGCTTGAATTTTCTCAGGCGTTCGAAAAGCTTTTGTAGATGGACTAGATGATCCTCCTCCGTTTGGGATTTGGCAATCATGTCATCGACGTAGACCTCTATTTCCTTATGGATCATGTCATGGAAAAGAGTTACCATTGCTCTTTGGTATGTTGCCCCGGCATTTGTTAATCCGAAAGGCATTACCTTATAGCAGAAAGTCCCCCTTGGGGTGATAAATGTGGTTTTCTCCATGTCTTCTGGAGCCATCTTGATTTGGTTATATCCCGAGAAGCCGTCCATAAAGGAGAAGACTGAGAATTGGGCAGTGTTGTCCACCAATATGTCGATATGTGGTAGTGGGAAATCATCCTTTGGGCTTGCTTTATTCAAGTCCCGGTAATCCACACACATTCTAACCTTGCCATCCTTTTTTGGAACTGGCACGATGTTGGCAACCCATGTTGGGTACTTGGTTACGGCTAAAAAGCCGGCATCAAACTGCTTTTTGACCTCCTCTCTAATCTTGAGAGCGATGTCGGGTCGAGTTCTCCTCAATTTCTGTTTTACTGGTGGGCATTCTGGCTTGAGTGGCAGTTTATGTACGACGATGTTAGGGTCTAAACCTGGCATGTCTTGATACGACCAAGCGAATACGTCCACATACTCTTGTAGAAGCTTAACCAACTTTCCTTTCACATCCTCATGCAGGGAGGCTCCTATCTTGACCTCTTTCTTATCCTCTTCGGTCCCCAAGTAGACCTTTTCAACTGATTCTTGGTGGGGTTGTATTACCCTATCCCCTTGATTTGCAAGTCTGGACAATTCTTCAGGCGGTTCACAATCGTCCTCTTCATTATCTTCCGTTTGATTAATCGGGAAATGGAAGTCATAAGGGATTAAGGCAGTGTTGTTTTTGGAGGGTGGATTTGTAAATCTGCATGAGTATGATTTGATTTTAGGCTTTTTGTAGCAAAATTTTTTTTATAACAAATGCAAAAAAGAAAAAAGAAACTCCAATGAACATAAAAGAGTGATTTTATTCATGATTGAAAATAGCTTTAAAACATGGGGGCCCCACACGACTAATCATTTGCCTTGGGCAGAGCTAAATGATTTTTTTTTAAAAGTAAAAACAAACATGGTTTATTACTTGAGCTTGGTAATGATCTCGGGAATTGCGATAGCCCTCCAATTGTTCAAAGCTTCATCTGAAGCACAACGGTATACCAAATCAGGCACGTCTTCATCCACGTCTTCAAGCAGAGCCACTTGATCTTCATTGATAAATCCCGCACTGATAAATGTTTCCAAAATGGGGAGGATCCCTTGCTTTGGAGGCTTTGAGGAGGTTTCGGTTGATGGATGATATCCCAACCCGAAGCGATTTTTATTCTCCGGTATGTCCACTAATTTGCCCCATCCGGTAGGTCGGCTTTCTTCTAGGGCCTCTCTTATTGCCCTCCATGATGACATGGTTGTCCTAGCCTCTTTCTTGGGCTTTGAGCTCAACGTCACGACATTCGCCACTTCCAAATATTGGAAGGGAACATCCACAGCTTCTTCGTCCGTTTCTATATAACGGAATGACGAAAGATGGCTTACCATCATATCCTCTTGCCCGGAAACTACAATCATTTGGTTATCGATGATGAACTTAAGTTTCTGGTGTAGGGTAGATGTGATGGCTCCGGCCGCATGAATCCATGGTCGTCCGAGAAGACAACTGTAAGTTGGATTAATATCCATGACTTGGAAGGTTATGGAGAAAACCTTAGGCCCGATTTGGACTGGTAAATCGATCTCCCCTACGACGGCTCTTCTTGACCCATCAAAAGCTTTTACCACCAAGGCGCTGGGCTTCATTACTGTTCCTTCGCATGATAGCTTTAGGAGGGTAGTCTTGGGCATGACATTCAATGTTGACCCCGTGTCCACTAACACTCGAGAGAGGATGTGGTCCATTCATTTCACGGAGATATGTAAGGCGCGGTTATGAATATGCCCCTCGTCGGGTAGCTCATCGCCGTTGAAACCAAAGTACCTACTCGAGGTAATATTTGCGACTATCCCGTCGAATTGGTCCACAGGAATGTCCTTGGTGACATGTGCCTCACTGAGGATCCGCAGTAATGCTTCTCGGTGTGCTTCCGAGCTTAGTAGTAGGGATATCATGGAGATTTTGGAGGGAGTTTGACCTAGCTGGTCAATGATTTTATACTCGCTCTTTTGGATTATTCTTAGGAACTCTTCGGCCTCTTTTTGTGGGGTTGCTTTTTGAGAGGGCCCCGCTTGGTTCTCATTTTCCTCCACGCTCTTTTCTTTGAGCGGCTCTCTTGGTAGTACGCCTGGTGTCTTCCCAAGTTCTTTCGGAGCGAAGACCCTACCACTTCTTGTCATTCCTCCAACACCGGTAATGTTAGTGATGCTGGCTTCAATTTTTGCTAGTGGTTTTCCTTCCACATAGGCCACAGGTTGGTAATTCCATGGTACCTTCTACGTGCTTTCAAAAGAGAAGGGTGCAGGTACGTGGAATGTTATAGGCTGTATAGGTATTGGTACCTCTCTCCTTTGGTATGGGATTTCGAGAGGTTTTGGGTCATGAGACTCCAAGCTAGCAACGTCCGTGCTATCCTTTATATAGCCCATTTGGATCCAACCTTGGTCCATTAGTTCTTGAAGACATATCTTCAACTTTCCGCACTTGTCCGGGTCGACTTTGCAGGCTTCGCAGTCGGCGTGCATCTCCTCGAACAAACCAAAACCGGTTAATCGCTCCCTTATGACTGATAGGGGAGTCTTTACATTGGCTACCTCCTTGATTGGGCCAAAGTCCTCTTGTTCTTCCACCGCGTTTACAGAGGGACCCACATGCCCCGGCAATGGGTTATTTTTCACAATGGGGTTCTCTTCCTTGAAGGATAACAGCTTCCGGTCAATGAGACTCTAGACTTTGTATTTGAGCGCTTTACAACCCTCAATGTTGTGCCCCGTGGACCCCGCGTTGGCTTCATACCAAGGTGGATATGGTGGCACCAAAGCTGGTAGTGGTTTTATCTCGACCATGCCCTTTTGAATTAAATACGGCAAGATCTGACCGTATGGCATGGGTACAGGATCAAATTGTACATTGCGATAGCTATTCCTCGGGCCCATTTGGTTTCTTGGTGGGTACCCGCCTTGTTGTTGCTGTTGATTTTGTTGAGGCAACACTGCTGGTTGTCGAGGTGGAGTTGTGGGAATTACTTGAGGTGAGTAATGCCCTTGAGCCGTTGCTGCTGCCACATAAGGATAGTGGTAGCGAGGCATTTGGTTTTATGGTGGGCAAGATGGTCCCACTAGAACAACATTCGTCTCCCCCTCTTTCTTTTTGTGAAAGTTGTTGGGGGGTCTCCTAGCTCCACTTTGAGTTTCGAGAGGGCTTTGGATTTTTCCCCTCTTTACTCCGTCCTCTATTCTTTCACCAATCATGACTAGATCGGAAAAGCCAGAAGATGTGCTACCAATCATTTTGTCATAATATGGGCCTTGAAATGTGCCCATAAAGGTGTCGACAAGCTCCCTTTCCAACAATGGTGGTTGTACGCGAGAAGCTAGTTCTCTCCACCGTTGAGCGTACTCCTTGAAGGACTCGTTGCTTTTTTGTACGAGGTTTTGCAATTGCATCCTATTTGGAGCCATGTCCAAATTGTATTTGTATTGCTTTAGGAAAGCATCGGCTAAATCCTTCCAAGTTTGGACGTGGGTACGCTCTAGCTGCATGTACCAATCCAATGACGCTCCGCTCAAACTATCTTGAAACACATGCACCATGAGCTTCTCGTTCGTCGCGTAAGCTGCCATCTTCCTACAGAACATCCGTAGATGGTTCCGAGGGCATTGAATTCCCTTGTACTTTTCGAAATCCGGTGCTTTAAATTTTGGAGGGATTACCACGTCGGGCACTAAGCACATGTCCAAAGCATTGTGGGCACCATATGAACTGAATCCTTCGACAGCTTTCAACCTTTCTTCCAAAACTCGATACATTTGGGTGTTATCGTTGTCTTGGTGGGTGGTGTCGGGAGCAGAATGTCTTGGCTGATTATTTTCCACATTATGAGAAATAACCTCATACTGAGTAGTGGAATTTCCTTGAGGACGACGCTCTTTGTTCCTTACGGGGATTGTGAGCGGTGGTGGAGGTGGTCCATGGCCCTCATTTTCAAATGGTGGGGTATATCCTAGAGGTAAACCATAAGGAGGCCATTGCACATTGGCTGCATCCGTTGTTGGACGAGGGTTACTTTCTCGGGCCGATAGAGTTTGCATTAACTCTAGCATCTGATCCATCTTCCCCTTCATTTCATCAACCTCTTCTCTCAAAGCCGCTTGAGTTTGTTCCAAATTGTCCATGATCCTTTGCTTGTTGGCTCGTGTTCCGTACGAGTGTTGGAGATCTTGTTCTTGGACCGAGGGCTTTCTGGGTTTTCGGGCTATGATTGCTTCAAACTGTTTTTAGGGAAATGAATGAGGTTTTTTTTGAAAAATGCATGAAGATGCAGGTGAATGTATGTATGCAATGAGTATGCAAAAACATGCGTCTTCTTTTTTTTTTATTTTGCTTTATGAAGGAATTTAAAGGTGCACAATTAATATTAGCAATTTGAAATATTAAAGGCCGGGAAATTGATAATGCTTCAAAATATTATTTGATTAGATAACATTTGTTTACAAAGTGTAACTAATGCTATTACAAATCAAATAGCCGATCGTTTCTCGGCTTTGTCCATTTCTTCCCTATAGAAATCTATGGTGTCCTTGCAAAACTTCATAAACTTCTGGATCTCCGTAGGGATGACAAAGTAAGGCATGACCATTTCGGCCTTCGCTAGCTTCTTTGGAAGTTGGGTGATGACCAAGTTCGAGAATGCAACCAATTTAGTGAAATCCTCACTTAATCGGGTGGCGTCTTGCCATACAAACTCAATCACTTCCTTGCGTTGGTCTAGCTTGACTCTTGCACTTCTAATTTTGTAACGACCCTATTTTCGTATATTATATTTTTATATATTTTATTTTATGGATTGGCATTTAAAAATATTTTCTAGTAATCGAGGAATAATTATTTAGCGCGAAGATAAGTTCGTAATCGAGTTTTTAGGGTTTTGGGCGAATTTGGGCCAAGAGGATGAATAGTATTGGGCTTTTGGGGTTTATGAGTAGTAATGATCAAGTGGATATGATAGTAGTGAGCTTGGATTGGATTGGATGGCTAGGATTAGTCCTTGAGAGTTAGTAAGGAATGGATGGCCAAGATTGTTTTGCTTGGATTATAAGATAATCACAAAGACTTTTGAATATCACTATTCATTGCTTTGTGGAGAAGAAGAAAACGTGGAAGAGGAGAAGAAAAGCAAGAGAAAACCTTGGGCAAGTGATTTGAAGCTTGAGTTGCTAGAGAACTTTGATTTCAAGGTAAGAGAGTTAGTATTACTTGATCACAAGTGATTAAGAGAAGGGGAGAATGTCTATTTCTCCATCCCAAACTTCTCCTTCACTTTGTCTAGGTTTTGATAGAAAGTTTTTATGGTTTAAAGATGTTAAATGATTATGTTTTGCTTACTTGAATGCTAAGTGATGTTGCTAGTATGTTTGGTTGAGAGTTATTGTGTTGTGAATTCACAAGAAAAGTTATGAAAAGTTTAGTGTTTTTAACCCTAATTTCTTTGCTAGATGCAAGCCTTGCTTGTGATTGTTTTTAAATGATGTTTTATGATGGAAAGTTGTTTTTAACATGTTCTGGAAGTTGGGTAACCTTGAATGGGCTAAAATGGTGGAAAAATCACATTTTTACATGATTTTGTACTGATACGGTCGCTGTAGCGACGGACCGTCGCTTGTAGCGACCAGACAGGATAATTCCCTGCCTATCTGCGCTTGTAGCGACCACACTGGCGCTTGTAGCGACCAACCCTGGACAGGCCAACTTCGTTGAGTTGTTCTGGAGGTCCTGGTGCGCGCGGGGATGACTTTTTGTTACTACATTTTTATAATACATTTTGGAAACCTTGCCCACCATTTTAATTCATTCTTAATACTTCCTAAAGATTATTTGTTCAAGAAAGGTTTGAGTAAAACCCTAACATAGTGGTTTTTGTGTGCATATGTGTTATATATGTTTGAAATGGATAAGTTATTCAAAGTGTGTGGGTTTTCCTTTGAAGCCCTTATGTGTTTGAGATTTTGGTTTATTTGAGATCGTGAACGTGGTTGAGTATATACATGTCGTATATTATGATGTGGCCATGAGCGCCTAGTGTTTGTTGTTGTTGTTGTTGTTGTGATAATTATCAGAGTGCTGATAATTTAGTGGTTGTGTTTGTTGTTGTTGTTGTTGTGATAATTATCAGAGTGCTGATAATTAGTTGTGTTAGTAAGTATCATATATTTGCTAAGTGAATCATCATGCATTTCATGATTGTATGAAACCCGGAGCGGGTTATTCGATGATATCCGTGTGCGGATATGAAATCCAAGAGTGCTTGGTTATCAAGAGTGCTTGATAAGGATATAAGTTTATCCAAAATGATTTGGTACCACATGCATTAGTGAATGCAATTTTGAGGCATGCATCCTTTGTGACATTAGTGTTCATTTAGGAATTATGTGTGCGTAATGGTTGTTATGTGGTAATTGTTATTGATGAGTGTGTGCATTGTCAATTACGTGCTGTGTTTTGGTTATGTATAATTATGTGTTATTTATACATGTTTATTGTTTGTGATACTAACACTCTCTGTTATGTGTTATTTGGCTGGATCTTTGGGGATCCAGATTATCAGGTTGGCGAGGCTATCGTTGAGGAATAGCCCTTTGCTGTTTAGGAGCTTTCGTAGTGGTGAGGGCATAGCTTAGCTATCCTTACATTTTTGGTACTAGGTGTTGTATCCTAGTTAGAGTCTAGGGCTCTGATATTTGTAACACTATTTTGGGTATCTGAACGTTTATGTATAGATTTGGCAATGGTCTTTGTTGTAGAATTGCCTCTTTTGAAAATCTTATGTATATATTTTTGTGTAATATATATATACATGCTTGGTTATAAGCTGTGTTTGTTATTTTTTTTCCGCTGCTGTTTGCGAATCAAATATATTTTGATTTTTTTGTTGATGTTTATGAAAATGAGTTTTCATCATGTTGTAACTTCCTATGTCCTTAACGTTTTCTTTATTAAAGTTAATAATCGGCGGTTAAGGGTTAGGGTGTTACAATAGTTGGTATCAGAGCAGGTCGATCCATTGGATCAATTAGGTTTAGTATACCCTTTGTGTAACATGTGTTTTCTTAAACACTTTGTTCTCACTTGTGTTATGTGATGTTTGGTAGTGTGGATATGACGCAAAGAGCACTTGTGGACGCGATGGAGCGGATGGCGGATGCCATGGCTCAGGATGCTGCTAGTAGGACCGCGGATAGAGCCGCACAACAAGCTAGAGGAGGCGGAGAAGATGAGCTGAGACTCGAGAGGTTTATGAACAACAAACCGCCTATCTTCAAGGGAGGATACGATCCAGATGGAGCTCAGACTTGGTTGGAAGGAATTGAGAGAATTTTCGGGGCTATGCGTTGTCTGGATGCGCATAAGGTATTGCTAGGAGCGTATGTTCTCCATGATGAGGCCGATCATTGGTGGGGAAACGCTAGTCAGAGGTTGGGAGCTGGTGGAGCTTTAGTTACTTGGGCTCGTTTCCGAAGAGAGTTTTTAACCAAGTATTTTCCGGCAGACGAGAGGAATCGTAAGGTGATTGAGTTCATGGAGCTCAAGCAAGGAAGTTTATCTGTTTCTGAATATGCGGCCAAGTTTGAAGATTTGTGTCGTTTTGCTCCTCATTACAACACGATGGAAGCTGAGGAAGACAAGTGTGTAAAGTTTGAAAATGGGCTGAGGCCGGACATCAAGCAGTTGATTGGGTTTAGCGAGATCAGGAATTTTCCGATGTTGGTGAATAAGAGCCGAATATGTGATAAGGATGGTAAAGCTAAAGCTAATTACTACAAAGCCGCGAATGAGAAGAGGGGAAAGGACATGGCTAGAGGTAAACCGTATGGCAGAGGTGGAAAGAAACCAGATGAAGGTGGGAGTAGTGGTGGCAAGTTTGGAGGTAATAGGAATTGCTTTAAGTGTGGACAACCGGGACATCGTATTTTTGAGTGCCCAAAGAATGATGGAAAATGTTTCAAGTGTGGTGATCCTAACCACAAAGCTGATCAGTGCAAGAAAGGTGTTGTGTGCTTCAATTGCAAAGAAGCGGGTCATAAGAGCAACGTGTGTAAGAAGCCTAGAGCGGCTGGAGGAAAAGTGTTTGCTTTAGATGGTGGTGATGCGAAGGCGGACAACTTGATCAGAGGTACATGCTTTATCAATAATACTCCTTTGTCTGCTATTATTGATACGGGTGCTACCCATTCGTTTATTTCTATGGATTGCGTTAAGAGGTTGGGTCTTAGAGTAGAAAATATGATGGGACGCATGGTTATTGAAACGCCTGCAAGTGGTTCGGTATCGACTACTCTAGTCTGTGTTGATTGTTCAGTCACTATGTATGGTCGACACTTTGGTATGGATTTAGTCTGCATTCCGTTGAGCGGAATAGACGTTATCTTTGGTATGAACTGGTTAGAATTTAATCGGGTTCATATCAACTGTGGTAAGAAGACGGTTATGTTTCCAAGACCGGAGCCAGAGTTGTGTTCGAAGCTCATGTGTTGTCGAGAAGTGGTAAGATCAGTGAAGGCTCAAGAGGACGTGTTTGCTATGTTTGCTTCGTTGAGAGTGGAAGTGAAGGATGAGATTGATGCGTTGCCGGTGGTGCGTGATTTCACAGATGTTTTTCCAGATGACATTTTGGATTTACCACCCGAGAGAGAGGTTGAATTCGCAATTGACATAGTACCTGGTACTAGTCCAATATCAATGGCGCCGTATCGTATGTCAGCTGCTGAGCTAGAAAAGTTGAAGGAACAATTGGAGGAATTGTTAGAGAAAAGGTTTGTAAGACCGAGTGTGTCGCCGTGGGGTGCGCCGGTTCTGTTGGTAAAGAAGAAAGA
Source organism: Medicago ruthenica (assembly GCA_018208015.1). NCBI lineage: Eukaryota > Viridiplantae > Streptophyta > Magnoliopsida > Fabales > Fabaceae > Medicago > Medicago ruthenica. Next base: position 14,262 of record WNNG01000049.1, on the reverse strand, counting down.
TGGTAGTATGCGTCTGTGCATTGATTATCGTCAGTTGAATAAAGCAACTATCAAGAATAAGTATCCACTTCCGAGGATAGATGATTTGATGGATCAGTTAGTGGGAGCCTGTGTGTTCAGCAAGATTGATTTGAGATCGGGATATCACCAGATAAGAGTTAAGGCGGAGGATATACCGAAGACTGCTTTCAGAACAAGGTATGGTCACTACGAGTACGCTGTTATGCCTTTTGGAGTTACTAATGCACCTGGAGTGTTTATGGAATATATGAATCGTATATTTCATTCCTTTTTGGATCGATTCGTGGTGGTCTTCATAGACGATATTTTGGTATACTCAAAGACGGAAGGGGAACATGCCGAGCATTTGAGGATTGTGTTGGAGGTGTTGCGCGAGAAGAAGCTTTATGCAAAATTTTCTAAGTGTGAATTTTGGTTGCATGAAGTTAGCTTTTTGGGTCACGTCATTTCAAGTGGTGGTATAGCAGTGGATCCTGCTAAGGTAGAGGCAGTGCAAGATTGGGGAACGCCGGAGTCTGTTACTGAGATCCGAAGTTTTCTTGGTTTGGCCGGTTACTATCGGAGGTTCATTGAAGGATTTTCAAAGTTGGCGTTGCCGTTGACACAGTTGACTAGGAAGGGTCAAGCTTTCATTTGGGATGACAAGTGTGAGCAGAGTTTCCAAGAGCTGAAGAGGAGGTTGACATCTGCACCTGTGCTAATTCTGCCACATCCAAAGGAACCGTTCGTGGTTTATTGTGATGCGTCGAGGATGGGTCTAGGTGGTGTGTTGATGCAGAAGGGACAAGTCGTTGCTTATGCATCAAGACAGCTGAAGATTCATGAGAGGAACTATCCTACGCATGATTTAGAGCTAGCTGCTGTTGTGTTTGTTCTCAAGATTTGGAGGCACTACTTGTATGGGTCAAGATTCGAGGTTTTTAGCGATCACAAGAGTCTGAAATACTTGTTTGATCAGAAGGAGCTCAATATGAGGCAAAGAAGATGGTTAGAATTTCTTAAGGATTATGATTTTGAGTTGAGTTATCACCCGGGTAAGGCTAATGTGGTAGCCGATGCGTTGAGTAGGAAGTCTTTGCATATGTCTTCTCTAATGGCGAAGGAACTGAGATTGATTGAAGAGTTTAGAGACCTCAGTTTGGTTTGTGAAAGGACAACCAGAAGCGTGAAGCTAGGGATGTTGAGATTGACGAATGATTTTCTTGAAGAGGTTGTGGAAAAGCAAAAGTCTGATGTGAGATTGATGAAGCTTAAGACGCTCATCGAGCAAGGGAAAAAGGTAAACGTTGAGATCGATGAGAAAGGAGTGATGAGATGTCAGGGAAGGTTATGTGTACCTGATGTGCCTGAATTGAAGCGGATGATTTTGGAGGAAGGTCACAGAAGCAACTTAAGTATTCATCCTGGTGTTACTAAGATGTATCAAGATCTGAGGAAAATGTTTTGGTGGCAAGGGATGAAGAAAGAGATCGCCGAGTTTGTTTTCGCGTGTTTGACTTGTCAGAAGTCCAAGGTGGAGCATCAGAAGCCGTCGGGGCTATTGCAACCTATGTTTATTCCAGAGTGGAAATGGGATAGTATTGCGATGGATTTTGAAAGCGGTTTGCCGAAGACGTCGAAAGGTAACAATATGATTTGGGTAGTTGTCGACAGGTTAACAAAGTCTGCTCATTTCATAGCTATCAAGACCGGTATGCTAGTACCAAAGTTGGCGGAGATTTATGTTGAGCAAATTGTGAGATTGCATGGAATTCCGTCGAGTATTGTATCAGATCGAGATCCCCGTTTTACTTCAAGGTTTTGGGAGAGTTTGCAAGAGGCGTTGGGGACTAAGTTGCGGATGAGTTCTGCTTATCACCCGCAGACGGATGGTCAGTCGGAGAGGACGATTCAATCATTGGAGGATTTATTAAGATCGTGCATTTTGGAACAAGGAGTGAGTTGGGAAGCTTGCTTACCATTGATTGAGTTTACGTATAACAACAGTTTTCATTCGAGCATTGGTATGGCACCTTTTGAAGCGTTGTATGGGAGAAGATGTAGGACACCTTTGTGTTGGTTTGAATCGGGAGAAAGTGTGGTGCTTGGACCTGAGATTGTGCAACAAACGACCGAGAAGATCAAGATGATCCAAGAGAAGATGAGAGCGTCGCAGAGTCGCCAGAAAAGCTATGCTGACAAGAGAAGAAAGGATATAGAATTTCAAGAAGGAGATCATGTGTTTCTAAGAGTTACATCGACTACGGGTATTGGACGGGCTTTGAAATCGAAGAAGTTAGCATCGAGGTTCATTGGTCCGTATCAGATTTTGAAGAGGATTGGGAAGGTGGCGTATAGGATTGCGTTACCGCCGTCGTTGTCGAATCTACATGATGTTTTTCACGTGTCTCAATTAAGGAAATACGTATCGGATCCGTCACATGTGATTGAGTCGGACGAGATACAAGTGAGAGAGAATTTAACGGTTACAACGGTACCCTTAAGGATTGAAGGACAAGAGATGAAGAGGCTCAGGAACAAAGAGATTTCATCGGTGAAAGTCGTTTGGGGAGGCCCAGCCGGTGAATATGCGACGTGGGAGCTCGAGAGCAAGATGAGGGACTCCTATCCAGAGTTGTTTTCAGGTATTTTCGAGGGCGAAAATTCTTTTTAGGGGGGTAGAGTTGTAACGACCCTATTTTCGTATATTATATTTTTATATATTTTATTTTATGGATTGGCATTTAAAAATATTTTCTAGTAATCGAGGAATAATTATTTAGCGCGAAGATAAGTTCGTAATCGAGTTTTTAGGGTTTTGGGCGAATTTGGGCCAAGAGGATGAATAGTATTGGGCTTTTGGGGTTTATGAGTAGTAATGATCAAGTGGATATGATAGTAGTGAGCTTGGATTGGATTGGATGGCTAGGATTAGTCCTTGAGAGTTAGTAAGGAATGGATGGCCAAGATTGTTTTGCTTGGATTATAAGATAATCACAAAGACTTTTGAATATCACTATTCATTGCTTTGTGGAGAAGAAAAAAACGTGGAAGAGGAGAAGAAAAGCAAGAGAAAACCTTGGGCAAGTGATTTGAAGCTTGAGTTGCTAGAGAACTTTGATTTCAAGGTAAGAGAGTTAGTATTACTTGATCACAAGTGATTAAGAGAAGGGGAGAATGTCTATTTCTCCATCCCAAACTTCTCCTTCACTTTGTCTAGGTTTTGATAGAAAGTTTTTATGGTTTAAAGATGTTAAATGATTATGTTTTGCTTACTTGAATGCTAAATGATGTTGCTAGTATGTTTGGTTGAGAGTTATTGTGTTGTGAATTCACAAGAAAAGTTATGAAAAGTTTAGTGTTTTTAACCCTAATTTCTTTGCTAGATGCAAGCCTTGCTTGTGATTGTTTTTAAATGATGTTTTATGATGGAAAGTTGTTTTTAACATGTTCTGGAAGTTGGGTAACCTTGAATGGGCTAAAATGGTGGAAAAATCACATTTTTACATGATTTTGTACTGATACGGTCGCTGTAGTGACGGACCGTCGCTTGTAGCGACGGACCGTCGCTTGTAGCGACGGACCGTCGCTTGTAGCGACGGACCGTCGCTTGTAGCGACCAGACAGGATAATTCCCTGCCTATCTGCGCTTGTAGCGACCACACTGGCGCTTGTAGCGACCAGGCTCGCTTGTAGCGACCAAGGGCTCGCTTGTAGCGACCAACCCTGGACAGGCCAACTTCGTTGAGTTGTTCTGGAGGTCCTGGTGCGCGCGGGGATGACTTTTTGTTACTACATTTTTATAATACATTTTGGAAACCTTGCCCACCATTTTAATTCATTCTTAATACTTCCTAAAGATTATTTGTTCAAGAAAGGTTTGAGTAAAACCCTAACATAGTGGTTTTTGTGTGCATATGTGTTATATATGTTTGAAATGGATAAGTTATTCAAAGTGTGTGGGTTTTCCTTTGAAGCCCTTATGTGTTTGAGATTTTGGTTTATTTGAGATCGTGAACGTGGTTGAGTATATACATGTCGTATATTATGATGTGGCCATGAGCGCCTAGTGTTTGTTGTTGTTGTTGTTGTTGTGATAATTATCAGAGTGCTGATAATTTAGTGGTTGTGTTTGTTGTTGTTGTTGTTGTGATAATTATCAGAGTGCTGATAATTAGTTGTGTTAGTAAGTATCATATATTTGCTAAGTGAATCATCATGCATTTCATGATTGTATGAAACCCGGAGCGGGTTATTCGATGATATCCGTGTGCGGATATGAAATCCAAGAGTGCTTGGTTATCAAGAGTGCTTGATAAGGATATAAGTTTATCCAAAATGATTTGGTACCACATGCATTAGTGAATGCAATTTTGAGGCATGCATCCTTTGTGACATTAGTGTTCATTTAGGAATTATGTGTGCGTAATGGTTGTTATGTGGTAATTGTTATTGATGAGTGTGTGCATTGTCAATTACGTGCTGTGTTTTGGTTATGTATAATTATGTGTTATTTATACATGTTTATTGTTTGTGATACTAACACTCTCTGTTATGTGTTATTTGGCTGGATCTTTGGGGATCCAGATTATCAGGTTGGCGAGGCTATCGTTGAGGAATAGCCCTTTGCTGTTTAGGAGCTTTCGTAGTGGTGAGGGCATAGCTTAGCTATCCTTACATTTTTGGTACTAGGTGTTGTATCCTAGTTAGAGTCTAGGGCTCTGATATTTGTAACACTATTTTGGGTATCTGAACGTTTATGTATAGATTTGGCAATGGTCTTTGTTGTAGAATTGCCTCTTTTGAAAATCTTATGTATATATTTTTGTGTAATATATATATACATGCTTGGTTATAAGCTGTGTTTGTTATTTTTTTTCCGCTGCTGTTTGCGAATCAAATATATTTTGATTTTTTTGTTGATGTTTATGAAAATGAGTTTTCATCATGTTGTAACTTCCTATGTCCTTAACGTTTTCTTTATTAAAGTTAATAATCGGCGGTTAAGGGTTAGGGTGTTACAAATTTCATCGTGTAGTTGTGCAATATGGTCCCCGTGAGCTCTTGCAATCTTGTCGAAGTATTCTTCGAATTTCTTGATGTTCGCTTCGAGACGATTGCATTTTAGCCTCCCTTGATGAGAAAGGCTCTCATGTCTTTGTCGTTGGACGCGTTCGGTTTGGAGCTTCACTTTGTAGTCTTTGACTACTTCTTGGAGCTGTTGATTTTTCTCTTGAAATTTCAACCTCCATTTCCGTTGAGCTTCGATGGCTAGTTCGCCGAACTTCTTGAGCTCTTGGTTGGAATGCAAGACCCTTTCCAACTCTTCGTCCTTGGCCACAAGGTTGGCATCCGCACTAACCAAGCCGCCTCCTATCCAATCTCTCTTCCCCTCGGTGATTTTTAGCCGCTTTTGGCACACTAGGAGAGAGTTTGTCACTTCATCTCGATCTCTCTTCGTCCTAGTGACTTCTCCCAAAGCTTGGAGGTGCTTCAATTCTAACTCTCCATTTTTGTTTTGGAGTTCTCGAATTTTAGCTTTGAGTTCCTCCGCTTCTTTGTTGGGAATGGTTGCAATAGGTTTAGGTGTAGGAGGTTTTGGAGGGCATATGACCACAAAGGGTAGCTTGATTGTTTTAACCCTCTCCTTCACCCATTGAGTATAAAGACGTTTGGCGACACAATTCCTCTTGCCAAACCTTCCTTTGCGCACTTGGTTCCAAGCTCCTCGGATTCTCTCTAGCAATGCCGGGTCTTGATCACCTTCCCTTAAGAAGAAAGCTTCCAACAATAGGTCATTGGGTTTGTCTTCCATTGAAAAACCTAGTTGTCGGAGAGAGAGGATCGGATTATAGTTGATACACCCCTTAGTACCAATGAGGGGTACATTAGGGAAGTGCCCGCAGCTGAGGATGATTTCCGGATCGTCTAAATTTGGAGAAAACCAATGGATATCCTTCTCGGCGAGGGTTGTCATCCGTTGTGACCATTTGCGCTTGGCCCGGTTTTCCACAAAGTCTCAGTTTCTCGGCATGTGGGACATCAACCAAGTTTGCACCAAAGGAGTACAACAAGAAATTGTGCGTCCCCTCCCTTGTTCATGCCTAGAGTAGAGGGAATGATAAAAATCCGCCAAAATCGTGGGAACCGGATTTTTAGTCATGAATACCTCTAAAGCCGGAAAGTCTATGAAATCATCCATGTTGGGGAATAAGACAATCCCGTAGACTAAGAGGGCTAGGATGGCGTTGAATGCTTTTCCCTCTTTGTTGGCTAGCAAATCCCGAGCTTTGGTCTCCAAGAACTTTCTTGTGAATCCTTTAATGTTTCCTCTAATTTCCAAGTTAGATGCTACTTCTTGGACATCAAGGTATAAGGATTTGACAATGGCCTCTAATGTGGGGTCTTTTCCCGGACCAAGATAGAGTTCATGGTCTCTCATGCTACAACCCAAAATCTTCTCAAATTCTTCCAAGGTTGGAGCTAGTTGGAAATCTTGAAAGGTAAAGCACCGGAGAGGTGGGTCGAAGAATTGCGCCAAAGTGGTTAAGGCCGTTGAATCTATCCTCACGGGTAGGAGATCAAGTATTAGCCCATAGCTTGCCTCGAAAATACTCTTGTTGACCGAGGAGAGCCTTTTACTTAAAGCTAACAAACTTTCCACCTTAGGAGCCTTAATCTTGAAAGCGAGCGTATTTTTATTCCCGGAATCCATATTTCTTTTTGCTAATATTTGGTTGCTCTTTTTAAATTCCTATAAAGCAAAATGATGCGAAAATTACTTTCATGAATGCAAATGATATGCAAGGATATGGTTTATGAAGGTTCGGAACTTCCCCCCATCCTCACGTGTAGGCTCTAAAGACGAGATTTTCTAAAAAAGGTCCGTAGAGTCATAGATCTCACATGGAATTAAGGTCGTCGACGGACATACGTCGCATGACTTCAATACATTCCACGTGAAAATCTCCTCTAAGCGGGGCCAGGGCATCCTACCTCACGGACATACGTCAACGCGGGCTTCCGCTCACAACCACCATTCTAACTTAGTTTTCTCTCGAGCTCGGGTAGAGAGCCTCACACGTTCGGCATTAACCCGAACAATGTGGAGTAACATCGCTCAAGTAACATCCCCGCATTTGATATATATGATATGAATATAAAGCAAAATAAAGCAGTTATAACATAAACCAAGAGAATGACATAAACAAAAGAAATAAAAGCATGCACACAAAAGAGATAAAAACATTTAGCTTAAAAGCTAAATAGGATTGGCTTGACTCGCTAGTGGGAAATGGGTCCCCAGTGAAGTCGCCAGCTGTGCGCTCTCGTTAAAAACGCCCAATCCTCCGAGACGTGTGCGAAGGCTCGAAAGGCTTTGTGAAGTCGCCACCAAAGTTTTTGTTTAAAGGGAATGTTGATAAACCCTTAAGTTTTTTATTTGAAGGGAAACAATAATAAAACCCTTAACGATGAGGAAAAGGACTGGCCATCGCAACCATTGTCGGGTTCGGGAGTCGATTACGCAAGGGGAAGGTATTAGCACCCCTCACGTCCGTTGTACTCAACGGGAACCTCCTATTTTGCTAAAGCTTGAAATGTTTTTAAATGTTTTGCGTGCATGCTTGTCTATGTAAAAAGGGAAAAAGAAAATATGATGAAAGGGGAAAAAGAAAGTTTTTTATTATTGTGCTTGACAAGATGACGATCTTGCTCCTACGTATCTCCCGGTAGTCGGAGAATTCAAAGCGTACATAGTTCTTTGGTAGAAAAACGTACATATGTTGGTTATTTTTAATGAACGATGTTTAGACCGTATTCTTGCGATTAAACGTAGCTTGTATGCTCGCGGATGGAAGACTTAAGCGTATAGCTTGTATGCTCGCGCATGGGAGGCTTAAGCGTTTGTTTACGAATCGTGCTTAGAATAGGTAAAACATGTCCGTTGGGTAAAAGGATTCGAATTGGTCGCTATGGGACCAAAAGGGGTGCAATGGACTCAATCGAGTCGATCATTGACCGGAGTGACTCAAACGAGTCGGGGAAAGGTTCGATTGATCCAACGAGATCAAGAACGGGTACAATGGACTCGAACGAGTCGAACATTGACCGAAGTGACTCAAACGAGTCGAAAAGGTTCGATTGACCACAAAGGGCCAAGAATTTGTTTGGTGTTGTCGGATACGTTGAAAATGGAATGACGATTGTCCGAACGATGAGACATACGTCACGCATTCGTTCAATCGGGGCAATGGAGAGACATACGTCAAGCCATCCCTTTTTCATTCAAGTTTTTGGTTGAATTTCTTAGAAATCCCAAAGTTTATCAAAACACTTGGTTTGGAGCTCAAAATGAAGAGGTTTTAACAATTTTGTGAAAAAACGCACAAGTTCGGCTCAATTTTGAAACGGTTTTGAAAAGCGAACAAAGTTCGGCTTATGTTCACGCTTGATTTGAAAATCACGAACAATGTTTTTGTTCAAGTTTGGTTTTGAAAAGGATGAACATAGCTTATTTGTTCAAGTTTATTTGAAAGTTTGTGGACATAACTTGTTTTGCAAGTTATCCACACAAAGTGGCTCGAACTTGCGAATCCTTCAAAATAATGCTAAATCCTTGATAAGGTTTGGATAAAATGAGTTTTAAACCTCTTAGGTTCTGAGTTCTTGGGCTAGAACCTCAAAAATTGGCTATTTGGGAACCTAAACTCAGATTCTGAGTTCTGTCATGGTCGCTCTGCGACCATGACTTCGCACTGCGAACAATGCGAATTTTTGAGTTCATAAGTTGTTTCTGAACTGTTGTTCATAAACAACTTCTGAACAATCTCAGAACCTTTTAGGAGAGTGAAAAGCTTTGAGTTTGGCAATGAAAAGAGCTGGACAAACCAGTTTGGATGTTTTGCAAACCTTGGGATTTCTTTTGAAATTCAAAAGGGGTTTTTTAGAGCAAAAAGGTTTTGAACAAAATTTGGTATGCAAGCACAAATATAAGTGAAAGATAAGTACTTAGAACAGTTACAGAGATCCTAGCAAAGCTCCTGCTGCAAGGAAGTGAAATGAACTTGGATTGTTGAAGTTCTTGCAAGGTTTGAATATTGTTGAATATGAGCAATGAACTTGTGCAATTGCTTTGTATTGGAATTGATTTTCTGCTGGTATTTAGTGCTGGTTTTTTTCTGGTTGTTAGTAAGTGTTTGTAAGTTAGAATAATGAATGAGTAGTAGTGTGTAACCTTGGGCATTGCTTCCTATTTATAGGCCAAAACCAAATCAATTTTCATCATTAGAAATCCCCAAAATCCAGCTGATTTATGGGCTAGGATCAGGCTAAATCACTTTGCATTTAATGCAAAAGTGAAGAGGTAACCTTGCCTTGTGCCAAGGGTCAAGACTTAGCCAAATCCAGCCACTAATTCAATGGTTTTTGGATAGAAATGATGATGAAAACAGGGCTGGTTTGCAATTGGTTGTGCTTGGGGATTGATCCTTGCAATCTTGATGGTTAAGCAATAAAAACATGCACTGTGATGTGCAGAGGTTGGGGGAAACAAAAGGCAACATGTGGGCTGGTGTGAGGAGGAAAAAAAGCTGCTGAAAAACAGGGCAGCAATCATGGTTTTTTGCAAGTGAAAACCAGCTGGGTTTGACTGGTTTTGGGGGGAGAAAGCAGGAAGAAAGTCCACAGGTTTGTGGCTGGCAACCTTAGGGTCAGTAGCAGGTCACTTGGGAGGGACAAGAGCTGCCCAAGGGCAAGCCAACTTGCTTGGCACATGCTAGGTTGGAAGAAAAAGCTTCTTTCCTTGGCATTAATGGCAAGTGCTTCAACTCTGGCTTTGCTGAGCTCAAAAAGCCATGAATGATGATGAAAATAATAATAAAAGAGATATGTAACAAAAAATGGAATTAAATCAAAGAAACCAAAAATCTGCAAAAAATTCGCAGACTTCGCACTACGAAGTGAACTTCGCACTGCGAAGTGAACTTCGCACTGCGAAGTCACCATTTTTGAAATGTTGACTTTTTTGGTTGACTTTTGTTGACTTTGACTTTTCTCCTCTTTTTTTTTGATTTTTGTTTTATTTTGAAAAGGCTTAGGACAAAATTGGGTACAACACCCACGTTGACTTTTGTTGACTTCATCAGAAGCTGCATATTTTCATGTTATTTCTGTGCGAATCTTTGCAAGATTTATTGAGGATTTATCCACGCATATTGCTTCTAGAATACTGATTGATTTGAAGAATATTTCATGAAGATTTGGTTTGGATTTATGCAAGCTCGTATTTTCCTGATATAATCTTTCAAGATACAATGCAGTTTTATTTGTTTCCTTATTGGATTATTCATAATTCAAAAACAAATCCAATTCAGAAGATTGGCTACATAATTAAGAGGCTTGCTGAAGGTTATAAAAGGAGGAGTGCTGCTGCTTTCAAGACTTACGAATTTAGTGTTATAATTCAGAGATTGAGTCTGTGTTTTAAAACTTAGAGTTTTTATTGTACACCACTCATATGCTTTGAGTTGGTTTAGGATTTATTGAGTTGTAATTCATTCTAAGCCTTTAGGTACGAATGAAGTTTTGTTGTTGAAGTGTGTCTTCAAAAACAGGGTAGTTTTCAGAACTAGGTTTTAGTTCAAGGGTTGTTCAAGTAGCTGGGTTGCAGTTGCTTGAATAGGAAGTTAGAGGATTCTAATACTCAGAGTTGAGTAGAAGTCTGACTAGGTGGAGGTTAATTGCTTGGGATAGGAACTGGGAGTCAGTGTCTGAGTCTTGAGGATTAAATCCAATAGTGGATTTCCTTCCTGGATTGGTATCCCCCAGAGTAGGAGGTGTTTACTCCGAACTGGGTTAACAAACCTTGTGTGCCTTTTTTTTTTTAGTTTCCTGCACTTTATTTTGCTGCTTGTGTTGTGTTTGTGTGTGCTCTGTTTTAAGCAATTTATTGTGCCCTGCGTATTGTTCAGAACCTGTTTGGTTCAGAACCTGGTAATCTCTTATTATTGCCTAGCCAGAATTTCAACAACATCTCATTGGGAATCGTTAATTTCCTTTAGATATTTTCTAAATCAAACTGATCATGATTTCAACAGATTTTATGTTATATTTTTATTTCAAAACTGTATCATCAAAAATAAATAGCAGTTATTGTGGATGGAAAATGACAAAGGTAAATAAAAGGATGCATTTTATTGGTGATCAAACACGATTTAGTACATGGAATGGTAGCACACTAATGGTGTAGCTCCAACAAAATAAATTAACGAAATGAAGATGGGAATAGGGAAAACACTGGAAGTTCCCATTGAGTCATGACGACCGCTACTTTCTTAATAACCCTAAGCCCAAAACACCCTGCTTCTGGGGATGGCAAAGGAATTGGTTCTTCAGTTGATAGGAGCGAAGTGTCCTGATGTAGTTACCTGCCTTTTTCTTTTCCCAACTTTTGCCTAAGTCGCCTTTTCAGGTTTTCAACTTAGCGGGTTTTCTTTTGTTTTTTTATATCCCTAACTTTTTCCTGAACTGCCCTTTCGAGTTTTCAGTCCACCGGGATGCCCCTTTTTGCCTAAGTTGCCCTTTCAGGTTTTCAACTTAGCGGGCATTCTTTTGTTATTAGGCATAGTATTTATTGACTACATCGGAATTCACAGGACGTGGAAAGTCCTCGCCGTCCATTGTTGTGAGAATCAAGCCTCCTCCAGAAAAGGCTTTCTTCACTACATAAGGGCCTTCATAGTTCGGGGTCCACTTTCCACGCAAATCCTTGTGTATAGGTAAGATCCTTTTGAGCACTAGGTCGCCTCCTTGGAACTCTCGAGGACGAATTTTCTTGTCGAACGCCTTCTTGAGTCTGCTTTGATATAATTGACCATGACATAAGGCTATCATCCGCTTCTCATCGATTAAGTTTAACTGGTCAAACCTTGCTTGGATCCTATTCTGCTTCTTCTAGTTTTGTCTCCATCAAGACTCTCATTGAGGGAATTTCCACCTCAATGGGGAGAACTGCCTCCATGCCATATACCAGGGAGAACGGGGTTGCCCCTGTCGAGGTGCGAACATGAGGTCCTATAGCCGTGTAAGGCAAAGGGAAGCATTTCATGCCAATCTTTGTAAGTTTTCACCATCTTTTGAAGGATTTTCTTGATGTTTTTGTTTGCTGCTTCTACGGCTCCATTCATCTTTGGCCGGTATGGTGAAGAGTTGTGGTGTTCGATTTTGAAACTTTCACACGACTCTTTCATCATTGTGTTGTTCAAGTTGGTGCCATTGTCAGTGATAATTTTGTTGGGGAGTTCGTAACGACATATTATCTCCTTTTTGATGAATCGAACCACCACTTGCTTTGTTACATTGGCATATGAAGCAGCTTCAACCCATTTGGTGAAGTAGTCGATGGCGACTAGGATGAACCGGTGTCCATTTGAAGCTTGAGGTTCAATGGGTCTGATCATGTCAATGCCCCACATAGAGAACGGCCAAGGTGATGCCATCACACTCAAAGGAGTTGGAGGCACGTGCACCTTATCAGCGTAGATTTGGCACTTGTGGCACTTCCTAGCGTAGCTGAAATAATCAGATTCCATGGTCAGCCAATAGTAACCAACCCTTAGGATTTTTCTAGCCATTGCATCCATTGGCATGAGTACCGAAGGACCCTTCATGGATTTCTTTGATGAGCAAGTCTGCCTCATGTTTGTCCACACATCTGAGAAGAACCATGTCGTGGTTTCTTTTGTAGAGCACATCACCATTCAGGAAGAACTTAGCTGATAGTCGTCTTAGAGTCTTTTTATCCCTATTTGAGATGTTTTCAGGATATTCTAGATTTCTGAGGTAGACCTTGATGTCATGGTACCACGGCTTGCCATCAGACGCCTCTTCGATTGATAGACAAAATGCCGGCTCGTCTTGGCATTCCACCTTTATAACTGGCGCTTCATTGTGAAATTTCACTTTATACATTGATGATAACGTAGCCAAAGCATATTCTACTTGATTTTCTTCCCTGGGGATATGATATGTTGGATATCTGAATGTTGGTTACATGTTTGATCAAATCAAAGTGTGCAAGCAATGCGTCTCCAGAAGCATATGTGTCTTCAGAAGCTGAAAATTTCATTGTGTGCATTTTCAGAAGCTGGGTCAGAAGCTACAGTACTTCAGAAGCTGATAACTTGGCTCTGCGAAGCCACTACGCTCTGCGAAGGTCTTCACACGCTGGTACTGTTCATCAGAAGCTGAACTGGTCTTCAGACGAACTGTTCAGACGTTGACTTTTGTTGACCTTCAGAAGCTGCCTTCAGACGTTGACTTCTGTTGACCTTCAGAAGCTGCCTTCAGACGTTGACTTTTGTTGACCTTCAGAAGTTGAACTTTAGAAACTGGTTTCTGCGTCTGAATTCTGTTAAATCTCTCACAGTATCTTTTGATGATTTGTTTGAAGATTTATTCAAGCTTTGTTTCTAAAAGACTGTTGCGCAAAATTTGTTCAGAAGTTTGTTTTCACAAAGGATATGTTCTGAAGATTTGATTCAATTATTTGTGAATATATTTTCAAGGAAATCTTTGGAAAATATATTTCTGAATAAATAAGAGCTTCTATTTGCTTCTAAAGAATTCTGGGATTATATCTTTGAAGATTTGGTTCAAGAATTATGTGCTGCTGAAGTTTATAAATAGAAGACGTTGCTATTGAAGAACTTGCTCATTTCAAGAATTAAAAGAGTCTTAGTGTTTTTGAGTCTGTGATTTGTTGCTCTGTTTTTGTGCACCACTCATCTGTTAGAGTTGGTTGTTTGTTTTTGAGTTGTAATCACTTAAAGCTTTTAAGCACAAGTGACTGTTTTTATGTTTTGAAGAGTGTCTTCAACATAGTTGTTTTGTTTAGAGTCTGATAATCACTGGGGCAGTGATTGATTAAGGGAAGTAAGAGGGGTTTCTTATATGTAGGAGTTCCTAGGTAGAAATTTCACAGGTAGAGATTAAGTGAGAAGGGTCTGTGAAACAGGGGCTGTTGTCATAGGGGTTGTGAAATAGGGGCTGGGTCATAGGACTTTGAATTGATACTATCTTAGTGGATTTCCTTCCTGGATTGGTATCCTCCAGATGTAGGTGAAGTTTGCACCGAACTGGGTTAACAAATAAGCTGTGTTCCTTTTACTTTCTATCTGTTATTTTTCTGTTTCTGAACTCTTGCTTTCATACTCTGTTTTACAGTTCAGAACCAGTACCTGCCAGAATTTCAATTGGCATCAG
>WNNG01000048.1:0-80434 GCA_018208015.1 Medicago ruthenica | reverse complement strand
AGAAAGAACTCAGTCAAAGTTCAGAAGCTGGGACATAGTTTAGACTCTGGAACATAGTTCAGAAGCTGGGACACAGTTAAGACTTTGGAACACAGTTCAGAAGCTGGAACACAGTTCAGAAGCTGGAACGCAGTTCAGAAGTTAGAACACAGTTCAGAAGCTGGAACACAGTTCAGAAGCTGGAACGCAGTTCAGAAGCTGGAACATTGCTCAGAAGTTTGGTCATAAGGCTGTTCTTATGGATATAAAAAACAAGCCCAGAAATTCATGAACATTCAAGGCTCACGTGACATAAATGAGATGTCCAAAAAAGTACAATAACTTAGATCAATCAAGAAGTTATGGCATCTATTTGGAATAAAGGCAAAAAACATATTCATTGTTCATTGAAGACTTATGAACAATTGAAGTACAAAACATTAGGAATATTCCTCTTCGAATATCATCCTAGATGTTGTACATACTGCACTTCATTGATGTTTTACTATTAGGATTTGATTACATCAAATGGAAGTCTTACAAATCATCCTAAGTAAAACAAAAGAACATTATGAAGTTCAGAAAGTTCGATACTGTACATGCTTTAATTCTGACAGCACAGTAAAGTGGTTGGCAAAGTAAAGAAAAAGCAAGATAACAATCTCAAAGTCAGAATCCATGAGATTTCGACACCTAAGGGATTTGGTACTGTACAATACCAGCAAAATCCCCTAAAGCATGGGCATGAAGTGACAGTTCCACTTTTCTCTCTCCTGCACACAATCCAAGACAAATCTACAAAGCTTTTGGCTTAGGAACATTCTGAAGTACTGCACTCATATCAAAAGCAAGTCATCAACCCAGATGAATATCATGATGAACCCAGATGAAGTTCATCAAGAATGCAACAACATTCTGAAGTATTCTCAAGAACACAACAACATTCTGAAGTTCAGAATGTTCACCCAGATTTTTAAGTAAAAGTCAGTGAGGCCCAGAACACATGGCACAACACCATTGGTCACCCTCCAATGGCTACAAGACACCAATAACTCTATAAATAGAAGTGAAAGGCTCAGCATTATACACACCATTGCAAAGCATACAAGAAAACATCTGAAAAGTGTTTGAAGCTTTAACATTTCGAATTGATCATCACTGAGATTTCAAATTGTCTCTTAAAGTGTAAATCAATTCTCTCTTATCTTGTTAAAGATAATTCCTCCCTTCTTTCTTCTCTTCTGATTGTCTTCATCTTGACTACATTTCTTCAAAATCCAAATCAATTGTAAAGAGAAAATCTCATCTAGTTTTAAGGGTATTATGTTGGAACAAAATGTGTGAAACAACTCTCTTTTGGATAAAGGGGGAGATTGTTGGAACAATTTGTATGAACATCTCTCTTTAAGGTTTTGATGATAACAAAGTGTTAAAAAGAAAATTGGTATTTGCTAATGGTTTGTTCAAAGTATGCAGAACCACGTTCTTCATGATTGGTATTTGATAATGGTTATGGAAGAACAAATTAAGAGCAAGAAGGAAAGCTTAGAAGCTAAGTTGCAAAATTGGAAGGAAAGCTGAGTCTGAAGGGTGTGTCTGAAGGCTGAGTCTGAAGCTTGCGTCTGAAGGCAGCGTCTGAAGGTCAACGAAAGTCAACGTCTGAAGGGAGCGTCTAATGAACAGTGCGTCTGATGAACAGTGCGTATGATGAACAGTGCTTCTGAAGGTCAACAAAAGTCAACGTCTGAAGAAGTGCGTCTGATGAACAGTGCGTCTGATGAACAGTGCTTCTGAAGAGAGCTTTTGAAGTACTGTTCACGCAAAAGCTTCTGAAGTCTGACGTGGAAAGTTTCCTTCAGCATTTAATGCCTGCAGTGTTAGAACTCCCCCAATGGAACAGTTGTCTCCCTGACTCAAACATTCCCCAGCTTTTAAGGAAGCTAAATTAACAAATGGCTGCTGCACTTTGATTTTTACTGAAGTTTAGCTCGCATTTCAGCCGGGCCTAGTTCACTACTTGCAACGGCTCTTTGCTTAATTTCTACAAATCTTCAACAGCTCTAATTCCCTCTATTTAAGGAAGAATAATTGAAGAAGAAATTTGCTAAGATTATTGAAACAAAAACTGATAGAAGTGTGCTCTGTTTTGCTGTCCAGAATTCATAGTTCACAAAACTCTTAGAAATTCTTTCAATCTTTGTATCTTAGAATTTCTTAAGGTTAAGAGTCTTAATCATGAGTTGTATTAAGAGAACACCTCTGATATTTTATCAAGTGTTCAACCCAAACTTACTTTCTTTGTAATTCAGTTTGGTTTTAAGTCTCAGTCTGCGTACTGAGCATTTGCAGTCTCATTCCTTTATGGTCTGAGCATTTAGAGTCTCATTCCTTTGTGGTCTGTGTGCGCACCTCGTTTTTTTCCTCGGGAAAAAGACGCGCAAATCCTCCGAGGTCGTTCGCAAACGCTCGGAGGGCCTTTGTGAAGCCGCCACCAAAGTTTTTGTGTAAAGGGAACGTTGATAAACCCTTAAGTTTTTTTTTTGTAAAGGGAAACGATAATAAAACCCTTTGACGATGAGGATAAGGACTTGGTCATCGCAACCATTGTCGGGTTCGGGAGTCGATTACGCAAGGGGAAGGTATTAGCACCCCTCACGTCCGTTGTACTCAACGGGAACCTTCTATTTGGTTAAAGCTTGAATTGTTTTTTTTAATACTTTGCGTGCATGTTCATTTATGTTAAAAACAAAATAAAGGGGGGAAAAGAGATAAAAACAAACGAAAGAAGAAAAAAAAAGTTTTTTATTATTGTGCTTGACAAGATGTCGATCTTGCTCCTACGTATCTCCCGGTAGTCGGAGAATTCAAAGCATACGTAGTTCTTTGGTAGAAAAACGTACATGTGTTGGTTGATTTTAATTGGACGATGTTTTAACCGAATTCTTGCGATTAAAACGTAGCTTGTATGCTCGCACTTGGAGACTTATTAAGCGTTTGTTCGTGAATCACATTAGAATTGTTATAAGGTACGTCCGTTAGAGTAAAGGGTTGAATTGGTCGCTATGGGACCAAGAGAGGTACAATGGACTCATACAAGTCAATCATTGACCGAGTGGACTCCGAAGAGTCGGGCGATTGTTCGATTGATCCACTGAGATCAAGAACGGGTACAATGGACTCGGACGAGTCGAACATTGACCGAGTGGACTCAAACGAGTCGAGGGGTTGAGTCTAATGGCCAACGGGGGACCAAAAGGTTTGGATTGACCACAAGGGGCCAAGATTTGGTTTGGTTTGGGTTGTACATATTGAAAAAAAGAATGACGATTGTCCGAGCGACGAGACATACGTCACGCATTCGTACAATCGGGGCGATGGAGAGACATACGTCACACCATCCCTTTTTCATTCATGTTTTTGAGTTGAATCCTTTAGAAATCCCAAGGTATGTCAAAACATTTGGTTTGAAAACCCAAAATGGGAAGGTTTAGCAAATTTGCTAGAAAACGCACAAGTTCGTCTCATTTTGCGAAAATGCGAACGTATTTGGCTTATGTTCATGTTTGAGTTTTGAACATCATGAACAATGTTTATTGTTCAAGTTTAGATTGAAAAGATGAACATAGCTTGTTTGTTCATGTGGTTTTGAAAGTTTGGGAACATAACTTGCTTTGCAAGTTATCCACAAAATGGTCATACGAACTTGTGATTTTGCCAAAATTATGCAAAATCCTTGTTATGGTTTGAAAGACATGGGTTTAAAAACTCTTAGGTTCTGAGCTCTGGGGCTAGAACCTCAAAAATTGGTTGTTTTGACACAAAAACTCAGATTCTGAGTTCTGTCATGGTCGCACTGCGACCATGACTTCGCACTGCGAAGCATGCGAAATTTTGGGTTCAGAAGCTGTTTCTGAACTTTTGTTCAGAAACAACTTCTGAACACACTCAGGACCTTATAGGTGGGTGAAAAACTTTGAGTTTTTGGGGTGAAAAAGGCTGGACAAACTAGTTTTGATGTTTTGAAAACCTTGGGATTTCTTTGAAATTCAAAAGGGGTTTTTTAGAATCAAAAGGTTTTGAACCAAAATAGCTATGCAAACGCAATTATAAATGCAATATAAATGCTTAGAAACTTACAGAACTCCTTAGCAAAGCTCCAGCTGCACTTGATTTGTTTTGGTTGAAGGCTTTCACAAGAAGTTTGAATATTGGTGATGGTTTTGGAACTTTTGTAAAGCTTTGTGTTGGATTGGTTTTTTCTGGTTATTTGTGGAGTTTTGTAGACTAAAATGAGTAGAGTTTCTGCTCTTGAAATGCTGTGGTTAACTGTCTTTGAATCCTTGGGCATTGCCTTCTATTTATAGGCCAAAACCAAATCTTTGTCATCATTACACAATCCCAAAATTCAGCTGATTTGTGGCTAAGATCAAGCTGAATCCCTTTGCATTAAATGCTAATGGATAGAGGCAACCTTGCCTTGTACCAAGGGGCAAGATCCAGCTTGATTTCAGCCACAAATTCAACTAATTCTAGAAGGTAATGATGAAGAACAAAGCTGATTTGCAATTGGCTAATGCTTGGGGATCAATCCTTGCAATCTCAATGGTTGGTCAATGAAAACGTGCACTGTAATGTGCAGAGATTGAGGGATGAAAAAGGCTATAATTGGCTGGTGTGAGAGGGTGAAAAGCTGCTGCAAAAAAGAGTAGGCACTCATGGCTTTTCAAGTGAAAAATCCAGCTGGTTTGATTGGTTTTTGGGGGAGCAAGCAGGAGGAAAGTCCTCAAGCAGGTGGCTGGCAACCTTGTGGTGGTTAGCAGGTCACATGGGAGGGACTAGAGGTGCCCAAGGGCAAGCCCACTTGCTTGTCACATGCTAGGTTGGAAGAAAAAGCTTCCAACCTTGGCATTAATGGCAAGTCCTTCAATTCTGGTTTTGCTTGGCCCAATTAGCCATGAATGCTACTTAAAATAATTATGGAAATGATATGCAACAAATTCTGGAATTAAATCAAAGAAACCAAAAATCTGCAGAAAAATCGCAGACTTCGCAGTGCGAAGTCCTCATTTTTGAAATGTTGACTTTTCTGTTGACTTTTGTTGACTTTTGACTTTTTCCCCTCTTTGATTTTTTTGATTTTTTTGTTTTTAAAAATGCGTAGGACAAAATTAGGGTACTACAGTCTGAGCAAGGAAGTCTCATTCCTTTGTGGTCTGAGCAAGGTGGTTTCATTCCTTTGTGGTCTGAACATTAGAAGTCTCCTCCTTTGTGGTTGAGCAACTGGAAATCTCATTCCTTTGTGGTCTGAGTAATTGTAATCAGTTTGATTATAGTTAAAATCTCTTGTTAGTAACAAGGGGACTAGACTACTTCCAACTTGTGGAAGGAACTAGTATAAAAACATTGTGTGTCTCTCTTCCCTTCTCTCTTTTCATTTAAATCCGCTGCATAAACACTTTGATAAAAGTTCAGAACCTGATTATGAACTTTTCTTAAGTTTTGAAAAGAAAAGAAACCTGTTTTTGAGTCCACACAATTCAACCCCCCCTTCTTGTGTGTGTTTTTCTCACCTTCAGTTGTTATCAGAGCTCCGGTTCAGATATTAACACTGAACAGTGTGTCAGTAGGATCCTAAGAAAAACATGTCATCTAGTGGTTCCCCTCCACCTCCACCTCCTCCTCCTGGTGGTAGACATACTTTTGTATCATTTGATTATGGTACAGATGATAGAAAATCCAGGTCACACAATAAACCCCCTATGTTTACTGGTGACCTAGAAAAGTTCTCATTGTGGAAGAGCAAAATGTACAGTCATATAATTGGTATTGATGATTCTCTATGGGACATTATAGAAGATGGAATCACAATTCCAGTTGATGAAGAAGGTGTTGATGTCAACAGAAGAGCTTTGAGTGATGCAGAAAGAAAGATATATAGAAAGCATCACAATGTGAGAGGAATCATTATGGATTCCCTACCTCACACTGAGTACCAGAATCTGAGTGACAAGTCAACAGCCAAAGCCATATTCACATCCCTCTGCTCTAACTATGAAGGTAACAAAAAGGTTAGAGAAGCTAAGGCTAACATTCTTGTTCTGCAATATGAATTGTTCAGAATGAAAGAGGATGAAAATATTGAGACAATGTGCTCAAGATTTCAGACTCTGGTTTCTGGACTTCAGATTCTGAAGAAGAGTTATACCACAGCTGATCATGTGAACAAAATCCTGAGAAGTCTGCCATCTAAATGGAGACCCAAGGTGACTGCTATTGAGGAAGCTAAGGATCTGAATACTTTAAGTATTGAGGATCTTATAAGCTCCCTCAAGGTGCATGAACTGGGACTCAATGAGGATGAGTCTGTTAGAGAACCAAAATCAATAGCACTGAAATCTAAAAGAAAGCCTGTTAAAGCTTTGAAAGCTATTGAATCTGATGAAGAATTTCCTGAGGGAAATTCTGAAGAAGATTCAGATGCTGATGAGCTTGCAATGCTTTCTAAAAGAATTCAGTATCTATTGAACATAAAGAAGAAATTCTCTAACAGAAGCAGTAACTTTAGAGGATCTGGTTCAAAGAGGGAAAACCAGAAGGAATGCTACAACTGCAAGAAACCTGGCCACTTCATTGCTGAATGTCCTGATCTTCAGAAGAACAAATCAAAGGAAAAAGCAAAGAAGTTCAGCTCAAAGTCCAGTAACTTCAGAAACAAACTTAAAAAGAGTCTCATGGCCACATGGTATGATCTGGACAATGAGTCCGAATCTGATGAAGAGGAAGCAAACCTGGCTTTGATGGCAACTGCATTTTCTGATGCATAATCTTGTTCAGACTCAGATGATGAAGATGAGGTATATTCTGAACTCACTACATCTGAATTAATTGAAACAGTTAAAGATCTTATGAGTCTTCTCAAAAGCAAATTAGGAGAAATAAAATCCTTGAAAAATAAAACTAACTTGCTGTCTGAGGAAAATCTCAAACTTCAGAATCAAATAATTGAGTTTGATGAAGAAGTTAAAGAACTCAGAGATGAGGCTCATAAGAAACCTGAAGAAATTCCTAATGAACATGAAATAGCTCTTCAGGACTTCATTTTAACTGGAATCAATAGAAGTAAAGTTGCTTCTATGATTTATAGTATTTACAGAAACAAAGGTGAAGGTATTGGATTTAACAATGATTCATTCAAATTTTCAAATGAATCAAACACACCTTCTTGTTCTGGAAATATTATGAAAGGCAATGAAATATGCTTTGTGCCTGCTTCTGATAATTCTGAGAAATAAAAATTAGCAGAAACTGAGACTGAGTTTGAAGTTCTGAACTGCTCAGACTCTAAAGCTTCTGAACCTAAGGGTAAGATGAAGGCAGATGTTAAAACCTTGCCTAAATCTAAGCCAAAAGGTCCTAAGCCTAAGAGTAAGAGAAAATCAGACTCTAAACCTGAAAATGTTCAGAGTCTGAAGAGTTCAGAACCTGGAACTAGTAAGTCTCAGAGTCTGAATAATTCAAACTCAAATTTTACAAAGACTGGGTTTATGAAAACTTCAAAATCCACTAAACCAGTCAATACAAAACATTTTCAATCTAAGAATGTTAAGCAAAGCAAGCAAAAGCAAGCCAATCTGTCATATGCTTCTGACTGTTTTAAGAAAGGTAAAACTGAAGCTTGCCTTGTGTCTGAAGCTAACAAAACTAGAGTTCTGAGGAAATCAGAACCAAAGTATTCAATGGTTCAGACTCTAAACAACTCAGAACCAAAGACTTTCAAGTCTCAGGTTCTGAAGAAATTTGAGTCAAAACCATTGAAAACTCAGGTTCTGAAGAACTCAGGTTCTAAAACTCAGACTTATTCAAGATATAAGGCTTCATATCCAAAGTATCAGAACAAGTCTAAATATTATAACTTCAGACACAAGATGAAAAAGCCAAAACCTTTCAGGACTAACCCCAAAGGACCCATGAAAATCTGGGTACCTAAGTCTGAGATCATTTCTATTGCAGATATGCTTGTCATCCAGAGAAAAGGAAAGGTCCTGGTACCTGGACAGTGGATGCTCGCATCATATGACAGGAGACAAGTCTATGTTCCAAACCCTGACTCTGAAAGAGGGAGGAACTGTGGGGTTTGGAGGAAGTCAGAAAGGAAAGATCATTGGTACTGGTAAGATAGGTAATTCTTCCCTGTACATTGATAATGTTTGGCTGGTAGATGGACTTAGACATAACTTACTTAGCATAAGTCAATTATGTGATAGTAATTATG
Source organism: Medicago ruthenica (assembly GCA_018208015.1). Taxonomy (NCBI): domain Eukaryota; kingdom Viridiplantae; phylum Streptophyta; class Magnoliopsida; order Fabales; family Fabaceae; genus Medicago; species Medicago ruthenica. The sequence continues at coordinate 72,183 of WNNG01000048.1, read as the reverse complement.
AAGTCTTGTTTAGTAAGAACACTTGTACTGTAATTAACAACAAAGATAAGTCTGTAGTGTTCAAAGGAAACAGGAAAAACAATGTTTATAAAATCAATTTTTCTGAATTGGTTCAGCAGAAGGTAGTTTGCCTTCTGTCTGTGAGTGATGAGAAATGGGTATGGCACAAAAGGCTGGGACATGCTAACTGGAGACTCATCTCTAAGCTTAGCAAGTTACAGCTGGTTAGAGGCCTACCTAAAATTGACTATCACTCAGATGCTCTTTGTGCAGCATGCCAAATTGGAAAATTTTCTAAAACTTCTTTTAAATCTAAAAACATTGTTTCCACCTCTAAACCTTTAGAACTGCTTCACATTGATTTGTTTGGTCCTGTTGGAACAGCTTCAATCAATGGGAAGAAGTATGGACTTGTAATTGTTGATGATTATAGTAGGTGGACTTGGGTTAAATTCCTTAGAACTAAAAATGAAACATATGATGTGTTTTACAAATTCTGCAAACAAGTACAAAATGGAACTGACTTGAAAATTTTATAAGTCAGAAGTGATCATGGTGGGGAATTTGAAAATGAACCTTTTGAAAATTTTTGTGAAGATTATGGAATTCTCCATGAATTCTCATCTCCTAGAACTCCACAACAAAATGGAGTTGTAGAGAGAAAGAACAGATCTTTACAGGAAATGGCCAGAACCATGATCCATGAATCCAAAATTGCTAAGTACTTTTGGGCAGAAGCTGTAAACACAACTTGTTATATTCAGAACAGGATCTATATCAGACCTATTCTGAATAAAACAGCATATGAACTGTTTAAAGGAAGAAAACCAAGTATTTCTTATTTTCATCAGTTTGGTTGTACTTGTTACATACTGAACAATAAAATCTACTTAAAGAAATTTGATGCTAAGGCTCAAAAGGGTACCTTTTTAGGTTACTCAGAGAGATCTAAAGCATACAGGGCGTATAATTCTGAAACACATGTTGTTGAAGAAGCTATACATATTAGATTTGATGATAAGAAGCCTGGTAATGAAATGCCAGAGCTGGTTGAGAGTTTCGCAGATTTCAGACTCTCAGAAGAACCTTCAGAACCTGAACCTAGTTCAGAGTCTGAAGAAAGTTCAGAAGCTGGAAATGATGAAGAATCTGAGAAACTCTCTGATAATGACATTACTCCTGAAGCAAATCAAGAACAGCATGGTTCTGAACAAATCCCTGATGGTTCTTTAGAAGCTAATCCACCCAGAATCTCATTCAAATACAAGTCTTCACATCCTGAGGAGCTGATCATTGGAAACAAGAACAATCCCAGGAAAACAAGATCAGCATTCAGTCAGAATGAATCAATGCTTGGACTACTATCCATGATTGAGCCCACAACAGCTGATGAAGGTCTTACAGATGATGGTTGGATTGTAGCTATGCAGGAAGAACTGAACCAGTTTCAAAGGAATGATGTATGGGATCTAGTTGCAAGACCTGATCATAAGAACATCATTGGGACAAAATGGGTGTTCAGGAACAAGCTCAATGAACAAGGAGAAGTGATCAGAAACAAGGCAAGACTGGTAGCTCAAGGCTACAACCAGCAGGAAGGAATTGATTACACTGAGACTTTTGCTCCAGTTGCAAGACTGGAAGCAATCAGGTTACTTCTTTCCTATGCTGTTAATCATGATATCATCTTCTACCAAATGGATGTTAAGAGTGCTTTCTTAAATGGTGTAATTTCTGAAGAAGTGTATGTTAAACAACCTCCTGGTTTTGAAGATGTTAAAAATCCAGATTTTGTTTTTAAACTTAAGAAATCCTTGTATGGTCTGAAACAAGCTCCTAGAGCTTGGTATGAAAGACTAAGCAACTTCTTGATTAAAAATGATTTTGTAAGAGGTCAAGTTGACAATACACTTTTTAGAAAAACTCTTAAGAAAGACATCTTAATTGTACAAATATATGTTGATGATATCATATTTGGTTCTACTAATGCCTCTCTTTTCAAAGAGTTTTCTAAGTTAATGCAGGATGAATTTGAAATGAGCATGATGGGAGAGTTGAAATTCTTTTTGGGAATTCAAATCAACCAATGCAAAGATGGTGTCTATGTTCATCAGTCCAAATACACAAAGGAGCTTCTGAAGAAGTTCCAGCTTGATGATTGCAAGCTGATGACAACACCAATGCATCCAACCTGCACCTTAAGCAAAGAGGACAATGACTCAAAAGTAGATCAGAAGCTGTATAGAGGTATGATAGGTTCTCTTTTATACTTAACTGCTTCTAGGCCATATATTTTGTTTAGTGTCTGTCTGTGTGCTAGATTCCAGTCAGATCCTAGAGAATCTCATATGACTGCTTTCAAGAGAATCTTTAGGTATCTGAAAGGAACAACTAATCTGGGACTTCTGTATAAGAAATCCTTGGATTATAAGCTAGTTGGATTCTGTGATACTGATTATGCTGGGGACAGGATTGAAAGAAAGTCCACCAGTGGAAACTGTCAGTTTCTTGGTGAAAATCTGATATCCTGGGACAGCAAAAGACAAGCAACCATTGCTTTGTCAACAGCTGAAGTAGAATACATCTCAGCTGCTAGTTGTAGCACACAACTGCTCTGGAAGAAACATCAATTAGAGGATTATCAGATTCATGCAGATAATATTCCTATTTATTGTGATAATACTGCTGCAATATGTCTGTCTAAAAATCCAATTTTGCATTCTAGAGCCAAGCATATAGAAACTAAACATCATTTTATAAGAGATTATGTTCAGAAGGGAGTTTTAGATATTCAGTTCATTGATACTGATCATCAATGGGCTGACATATTCACAAAACCCATAACTGAAGACAAATTTAATTTTATCAAAAAAATCTGAACATGCACTTTATCTCTTGAAAAAATATGCTTGAATCTGAATGTAAACTAAGATTCTGAGTTTATCAGAAGCTAAGACTTATCAAACACTCATTTTTTGAGAGTCTGAAGAAAGTTAAGCCCTGAAAACTTCAGAGTCTGAAGGTTCAGAACCTGGATTTTCTGACTTCTGAATCTGATAGAAATCTAATGTTTGGTCAGAATCTGATAAGTATAATCCTGGGCAATGATGATTTAAAGCTTTGAAAGTTATACTTTGTCCCTCCCAAAGTCATCAATATGAAAAATATGTGTTTTTTTTTTGTTTTTGGCATCAAATGTTCAAAATGTTTTATCACAGACACATTTTTTCAAATGCTCAAATTGTATCAGACATGTTCAGTCTTTCAGAACATATTTAAAAATTGATATCAGTTTTATCTGAAAGAATTCAGCAGCACTAAACCATATGCTATATCTTGGTATCAGCACTGAACCAATTTTGGTATCAGGTTCTGATATAAGTTCAGTAGTGCTAAAACCTTTTAGTAGGTATATGATCTGAACAATTTTGTCTAAAATAGTTCAGTGATACTGAATAAGATACACTGAACATCTATGTCTGAACAATGAATGCTCTGATCAGAAGCTCTGAACTATCATTTTATGCTTCTGAACATCATTCATTTTTTTTCAAAAATGCAATGTCATATACTTCATGTATGATCAAGCCTGCTTTGATTCTCATCTTTGCTGCTTGATTACTTCTATGATTGCATGATTATCTCACATGTTTTTCACAACTCTCTTAAAAAGGGGGAGAAATTTTTCTGAAATTTTTCTTTTCTAAATTTTTTTTTGTTGATGACAAAAGGGGGAGAAATGTGAAACAAGTATTAAAGCTCATGAGCTCAAAACATAAGTTAAATTCAGTCAGTAATTAACTTATGAAAGGGGAGTAAAAGGCCTTAATGCCTGAGGCTCTGATCATAAGTTAAGTTCTGATTGAATTTAACTTATGAGAACTGTTTTTAACTCTTAGCCTCTGAATTGAATTTCTGTGAGATACATTACTCTTAGTGAGTAAAATGAATTTTAAATAACTTGGATAAGACTCAGGGAGCTTATAAAACTCATCATGTGGATTATCAGACTTAGGGGGAGAGCTTACAAACCTCAGAACCTGTAGTCAGCAAGTTATTTACAATTATGAGTGATAATTTCAGTTTATTGCTTTAAGTTAAATTTAATTAACTTGGATAAGAATCAGGGGGAGCTTGCAAACTTAACCCTGAGGATTATCAGACCTAGGGGGAGCTTGCAAACCTCTCCTGAAGTCAGCTTGTTAATTAAACTTAACAATAATTTTGAAATTTCATCTGTTTTGATCTTAATTGAATTTAATTAACATGGATCAGACTCAGGGGGAGCTTACAAACCTCACACCCTGCAGTTAACTTGTTAATTAAGTTAACAAGAATTTTCTGATTAATACTTATGTTTGTCATCATCAAAAAGGGGGAGATTGTTGGAACAAAATGTGTGAAACAAATCTCTTTTGGATAAAGGGGGAGATTGTTGGAACAATTTGTATGAGCATCTCTCTTTAAGGTTTTGATGATAACAAAGTGTTAAAAAGAAAATTGGTATTTGATAATGGTTTGTTCAAAGTATGCAGAACCACGTTCTTAATGATTGGTATTTGATAATGGTTATGGAAGAACAAATTAAGAGCAAGAAGGAAAGCTTAGAAGCTAAGTTGCAAAATTGGAAGGAAAGCTGAGTCTGAAGACTGAGTCTGAAGGGTGTGTCTGAAGGCTGAGTCTGAAGGTTGCGTCTGAAGGCAGCGTCTGAAGGCTGAGTCTGAAGGTCAATGAAAGTCAACGTCTGAAGGGAGCGTCTGATGAACAGTGCGTCTGATGAACAGTGCTTCTGAAGGTCAACAAAAGTCAACGTCTGAAGAAGTGCGTCTGATGAACAGTGCGTCTGATGAACAGTGCTTCTGAAGAAGTGCTTCTGAAGAGAGCTTCAGAAGTACTGTTCACGCAGAAGCTTCTGAAGTCTGACGTAGAAAGTTTCCTTCAGCATTTAATGCCTGCAGTGTCAGAACGCCCCCAATGGAACAGTTGTCTCCCTGACTCAAACATTCCCCAGCTTTTAAGGAAGCTAAATTCAAAAATGGCTGCTGCACTCTGATTTTTGCTGAAGTTTAGCTCGCATTTCAGCCGGGCCTAGTTCACTACTTGCAACGACTCTTTGCTTAATTTCTGCAAATCTTCAGCAGCTCTAATTCCCTCTATTTAAGGAAGAAGAATTGAAGAAGAAATTTGTTAAGACTCTTGAAACAGAAACTGATAGAAGTGTGCTCTGTTTTGCTGTCCAGAATTCATAGTTCACAAACTCTTAGAAATTCTTTCAATCTTTGTATCTTAGAATTTCTTAAGGTTAAGAGTCTTAATCCTGAGTTGTATTAAGAGAACACCTCTGATATTTTATCAAGTGTTCAACCCAAACTTACTTTCTTTGTAATTCAGTTTAGTTTTAAGTCTCAGTCTGCGTACTGAGCATTTGCAGTCTCATTCCTTTGTGGTCTGAGCATTTAGAGTCTCATTCCTTTGTGGTCTGAGCAAGGATGTCTCATTCCTTTGTGGTCTGAGCAAGGTGGTTTCATTCCTTTGTGGTATGAACATTAGAAGTCTCCTCCTTTGTGGTTGAGCAACTGGAAATCTCATTCCTTTGTGGTCTGAGTAATTGTAATCAGTTTGATTATAATTAAAATCTCTTGTTAGTAACAAGGGGACTAGACTACTTCCAACTTGTGGAAGGAACTAGTATAAAAACATTGTGTGTCTCTCTTCCCTTCTCTCTTTTCATTTAAATCCGCTGCATAAACACTTTGATAAAAGTTCAGAATCTGATTCTGAACTTGTCTTAAGTTTTGAAAAGAAAAGAAACCTGTTTTTGAGTCCACACAATTCAACCCCCCCTTCTTGTGTGTGTTTTTCTCACCTTCATATTAAAGTCTAGGTTGAGTAACAAAGTACAAAGTCTGGTGTGACTTAGTACAAAAAGTTGAGAGCCTGCTGAGGCTTAGAGAATACAGTTTGTAACCGTTCCAAGTGAACAAGATTGTATGCAGTATTTGAGAGGGTATCTCAAGCATCATAGTGGAAAACTCTCACAAGATTGTGAGAAGTGGACTAACCCGCATTGGGTGAACCACTATAAAATTCTGTGTGTCCTTATTCTCTCTCTCTACTCTTTACATTACTGTATACACTATACACACACAATACTTGACTTAAATATTTTATTCTACAACTAACACTTCAGAACGTTCTGAAGTCTGTTTAACTTTATTCTTTCAAGTATCAACTTGAGAAGTATTTTTTAAGTACATGATTAAATTTTAAAATGGTCACAATTCAAACCCCCCCTTTCTTGTGACTATATTATCTACTTCACCATCCACCACAATCCTGGCCCCGAGTGCGTTCTCTCCACGCCTCGAGCGCGGCATAATCTGAATCCTGGGTTGCCTCAGAATTTGAACCCTCAGATTCTAGGCACTCATCCGAATAACCGAGAGGGACGCGGCAGATGCACTCGTGGGCATGCCTGGTCAAGGGGCGGAACACCACAAACTTGTGTTTCTGGTGAAGGGACACCCAACCTTGAGGCCCCTCATTGTGCTTCCATTGGACGCGGACCATAGTGAAAAATAGGCACACCAAGGGTTGCTGACCTTTATATTCGCACCAAAACTGGAACACCTTAACGAGCGCCGAGGACAAAGGGTGGAGTTGAGAAGGAGCCACCTTCAGGTGATGGAGGATTCCAAGTTCGAAACCGTTGAAAGTAACGGACACATCCAACTCCTTCATAAGAATATCTTACGTAGTGAAGCAACACCCTTTGTACTAGCTGCTTACTCGCTTCGACCCCATGGCCCTTCAACGGCCTAATCACCAGGAAGTCGTTCGTCCCAGACGAACTCCTGGAGTCTCTCCTACGAGTTGTAATACGTCTTCTCTTTCAGGACCTCCTCGTGGACCCAGCTGTAATTGACCGCAGGGCTCGGAGACTCTGAAATTTCTGCCATCAGGACAAACCGTTTCGCCTGAAAAGATAATGGAAACCGTGGGTCCCTGACGCACTTCTCTAACCAACAAGCGATTTCCTCATGAGAGGGTGGGCGTTCAAGAGTACAGTCGGGGATTCCCTTTTCCTAAGGTACGGAACGTGTAAGACCTCGATCCTCGAGAACATTTAAAAAGCGATAAATCACACATTATCATACATCAAGGTCTCACTACTCAACATACATCTCATATAAAATGTGCCAATATAAAATTTTCATCGATTATAATCATCGCACATCGGAAATAAAATTATAAACATCAAATGTCATGTCTCGGATCATAACATAATATCTCAACATAAATATAACCACATCAATTTGATCAAAAGATCTCAAAGCAACAAAACAACATAGAAGAAAGAACCCCCAAGTCCTAGATCAGAGCTCCTAAATCTAGATTCCTCAAGAAAGCGATAAACATGAGTAGGCATCAAGCTGTCCTTATCATACTCACAAGCAATAAGCTACTCCTCAACCTGCATCACAAAAATGAGGCGACAAAAAGCCACTAGGGGGTAAGATATCTGTCCAACATAAATGATTAATAAACACATGTAAGTTCAGGTAAAACAACAACACATGACTCAAGGATCAGGGATTTTTGTACTATCCTTGGAAGATGGATGATATTTGTTCTTAATGGTCGCCTTGTTCAACTACTGATAAACCACACACAACCTCATACTATTATCCTTCTTCTTAACCAACAACATTGGAGCTCCCCACGACGAAACACTCGGGCTGATGAATCTCTTCTCCAACAACTCTTCCAACTGCTTCTTTAAATCGCTCAACTCGGATGCATACAGCCTATACAGCGCCATCGACACGGGACTAGTTCCAAGAACTAATTCAATGCCAAACTCCACTTCCCTCTCAGGTGGTGTTGCATCGCTAAAAAACGCTCGAGCGTACTAACACTCGGAATAACTACGAAGTCGCCACCAAAGTTTTTTTTTAAAGGAAAACGTTGATAAAACCCTTGATGATGTGGAAAAGATGGTCATCGCAACCATTAACAGGTTCGGGAGTCGATTATGCAAGGGGAAGGTATTAGCACCCCTCGCATCCGTTGTACCCAACGGGAACCTCCTAGTTAGTTTAGGGTTAAAAAGTGTTTTAAAGGTTGCTTGCTACATTTTAATATTTCAAATAAAAAGAAAAGGGAAAAAAATGTTTTTTATTAGTGTGCTTGACAAGAGTGGGATCTTGCTCCTACGTATCTCCTGGTGCGATGGAGAATTCAAAGCTACGTAGTTCATTGGAAGAAAACGTTTGTTTGTTGGTTGATTTTAAAGAACAATGTTTTTTATCGTATTCAAACAGTTAAACGTAGCTTTTATGCTCGCGCGTGGGAGGCTTAAGCGTTTGTTTGTATCACGTTAGAATTGATAAAATATCATCCGTTTGTGAAAAGAGATTTGATTTTTTTGACTACGGGGGGTTGAAAATTAGTTTGGTGTGTTGGATTTTTTTTTATGTTTTTGTATTTTGAAAATAGAATGACGATTGTCCGAACAACGAGACATACGTCAAGTGCCCGTGCAACCGGGGAATGGGAAGACATACGTCAAACCACTCCTTTTTCATTCAAGTTTGTTATTGAAAAACAATGTATAAACTATAATTGAAAATATTAACACTTGTTATATTTTTCTCTTTTTCAAATGAAATGAGTTTCAGCCCCTTTCAAAAATAGTTCAAACCAGGTTCTGAACCTTCAGATGCAGAAACTGACTTCAGAAACAGAATGCAAAATGTACGGTTTCAGAAGCACTGTTCAGAAGCTGCTTCAGAAGCACTGTTCAGAAGCTGCTTCAGAAGCACCGTTCAGAAGCTGCTTCAGAAGCACCGTTCAGAAGCTGCTTCAGAAGCACTGTTCAGAAGCTGCTTCAGAAGCAAGCACTGTTCAGAAGCACTTCAGAAGCTGACTTTAGAAGCTCATTTCAGCTTCTGATTTTAGAACCTCAGGGGTAAAAAGTTTAAAAAACAGTAAGAAAAAGAAGCAATCCACTTCTGTTTTGGTGATTTGTAATCTTTGTGTTTTCTTTTGGGTTTTTGTATGATTTTTTAGTGCAAAAATGAGTTAAAATGACTAACATAAAGAGTAAAAATGCAGAAAAATAGTACAGGAACAACAGGACAGTTCTGTGCTTAGATCTAAAAGACAAATAGATCGTCGCCTCGGGGGGGGGGGGGGGGGGGGGGGGGGGGGGGGGATGGGGCTTAGATCTAAAAGACCAGTCGTCGCCTCGGGGGGTGCTTAGACTGAAAGATAAATAGATCATCGCCTCGGGGGGTGCTTAGATTTAAAAGACAAGTCGTCGCCTCGGGGGGGGGGGGTGCTTAGACTGAAAAATAAAAAGATCGTCGCCTCGGGGGGTGCTTAGATCTAAAGACAAGTCGTCGCCTCGGGGGGTGCTTAGACTGCCCTGGGGATAAATGTATCGTCTCTAGACGTGGCTAGTACTTAGATTGTCGGAAAAGAAAGATGATTGTTGATGCATGATATGCTTTAAGTTGCTTTATGCGGTATGATATGATATGAGGTAGACTCAATAAGGAGTTTCTACTGGGGAAACTTAGTGGATGTAGGTAAGTTTAATAGAAATTGAGATAGTTTTTGAAGGGAACTGTTGGGTTTTTCTTGAAGAAACCTGCTAGGGAAGTTCTTGAAGGAGGTCCACTAGGGAACACTGGGATAACTTGTTGGTGAATGTCGGTGAATATGGGATACTCACTGGGAAGTGCTTGCTGGGGAGCATGAGAAATTGTGAGGGAGAGTATGATATGAATATGAGATGCATGCTAATGAATGAGTTTGATATTGCATGCATTATGCTGACATGTGGGATAAGCAAATGACATGTTGCGCTTCGGTTGTGATTGGGTGCCGAGCATGGTTGGGCTTTGGTTGGATTGTGATTGGGAGTGCCAATGAAAATTGGGCTTTGGTTGGAAATTGTAAGGATTATCTTGAAAGCCGATCGATATCCAGCCTCAGTGGATGAAAGAAATGTGGGGTATGTTTTATTTGGGGAATCACGTCCTTCCGACACCCGGGATCTTTGTGTTTCATGTACCGCAAGCTGCACACTTGTTTCTGCTGAAGAGTAAGAATCTTAAAATGACTGATGAAGAGTTTCAGGCCTTGAGTCCTTTGCTGCAATACTGGAGACCAACAAATTTTTTTAGACATTTAAAAATTCAAGTAAAACACATTTTTTTTTAGTTTTTATATTATTTCCCATATTTCAAAGCATTATTTATCGTGAATAAAAACAACATTTTACGAGCAAGGGAGGACACAAAACAAAGAAAAGGCTTAAAGATGATTTTTATTCAATGAAACTTGATCCCTTGAATGGGTAACAATACATGAAGATGTAATGCCTGTAAGAGGTGATTACTAAGATAGAGAAAAGAAAGAAACAAAAAACAAATGGAGATTCGCTTGGGTGTCGCTTTGATACAACACGTGCTACTTTCCCTATGACTTTGAAATCCTTTGCATTTGGAAGATGATAACCAGACCGATTCTTCCCCTCTTGAATTCTCTCAAGATCTTGAGTGTTGCAGCCTTCTGCCTTTCTTATTTGTTTTGAAACCCCCCTAATTTTTACCTGGACCGCTCTTTCGAGTTTTCAGTCCACTTGGGTATATTTTCTTTTTTGATGTCCTTAATTTTTGCCTAGAGCGCCTTTTCAGGTTTTCGATCTACCAGGACGCTCTCTATTGCCTAAACCACCCTTTTGGGTTTTCGATTTAGCGAGCTCTTTTTTCTTTTTTTCTTTTTTAGGCATAGTATTTTTTGACTGCGTCGGAGTTTATTGAGAGTGGAAACTCCTCTCCATCCATAGTAGTGATGATTAAGGTTCCGCCAGAAAAAGCCTTCTTTACCACGTATGGTCCTTCATAGCTAGGACTCCATTTCCCACGGGTATCCTTGTGGATGGGTAATATCTTTTTCAGCACTAAGTCTCCTTCTTTGAATTCTCGAGGACGAACTTTTTTGTCGAATGCCTTCTTGAGTCTCTTTTTTTGTATTTTTTTGTATTTTTTGAAAAAGAATGACGATTGTCCGAACAACGAGACATACGTCAAGTGTCCGTGCAACCGGGGAATGGGAAGACCTACGTCAAACCACTCCTTTTTCATTCAAGTTTGTTATTGAAAAACAATGTATAAACTATAATTGAATATATAAACACTTGTTATATTTTTCTCTTTTTCAAATGAAATGAGTTTCAGCCCTTTTCAAAAATAGTTCAAACCAGGTTCTGAACCTTCAGACGCAGAAACTGACTTCAGAAACAGAATGCAAAATGTACGGCTTCAGAAGCACTGTTCAGAAGCTGCTTCAGAAGCACTGCTCAAAAGCACTGTTCAAAAGTTGCTTCAGAAGCACTGTTCAGAAGCTGCTTCAGAAGCACTGTTCAGAAGCTGCTTTAGAAGCAAGCACTGTTCAGAAGCACTTCTGAAGCTGACTTCAGAAGCTCATTTCAGCTTCTGATTTCAGAACCTCAGGGGTAAAAAGTTTAAAAAAACAGTAAGAAAAAGAAGCAATCCACTTCTGTTTTGGTGATTTGTAATCTTTGTGATTTCTTTTGGGTTTTTGTATGGTTTTTTAGTGCAAAAATGAGTTAAAATGACTAACATGAAGAGTAAAAATGCCGAAAAATAGTGCAGGAACAGCAGAACAGTTCTGTGATTTTTTCTCAACTTCTGAGTTAAATTTATCACTCAATATTGAACCAAATACGAAAGTAAAAATATCACTATAAAGCTTGTCATGAATACTACATCCTAGTGGTCTTAGATCTACCAAAAGATGTCATGGAACTAACTATATTTTGGCCTTAAGTCATGCTTATGAACTTATGGTGAAAAATGCATTTTTTATGAAAAAAACTACATATTCTTTAAACCGATGCGAAAAATGAGATAAAAAGGTTCAAGATACTTACAAACTCATAGCCAAAGCTTCAGATGCACAAAAAAATGAAAGGGGCCTTTGGGTGGTTATGTTTTTTTTAAGGATGGAAGTGATTGAGAAGATGAACAGTAACAAAATGATGTTTTGCTACTATTCTCCTTTCTTTGTGTGATGTTTCTTTTGATGTTTGTGAGGTTTTGTGATGATGACTTAGATAATTTTTTGATTTCTTGTGATGGTTTGTAAAGAAAAACTGAAAACAGAGCTTTTTCTTTTTTGTTATGATTTTTGCTGTTTCTGTGATTCTGATTCTGCTAAAAAAAATCCTCCTGTTTCATTCATTTTCGTCCCTCTTATATAGACAATTTTGTGATCATGAGATCCCTTGAAAGCTGGGCTTTTTTGTGTCCTTTGGCAAAAATCTTGGTTAACATTTACTGAAAAGGGAAGGAAGTGACCTTGCCTTGTGATTTTGGTGAAGACTTTGGGCAGGATTTTGGACAAGTTGCTCTGAGTTTTGACAAAGGATAATGAAAGAAAATAGGAAGAAAAGGGGCGCTGCCTGCAACTTGTGGTGCTTTTGGGGTTAATTCTTGAAGATTTGGGGAAGAGAAACAGGAAAGAAGGGGGCTGCACAAAACTGCAACTTATTTTGACTTTTTTTGACAAAGAAAAATGAAAGAAAACGGCAAGGAAGGGGTGCTGGAAAACAGGGGCAGCAGCTTGCAGCCTTCTTTGACCTTGCTTTTTTTTTCTTTGTATATGTTTCTTTTTCTTTGAGAAAAAACACAAAACATAATAATAATAATAATAAAAAAAAAGAAAGATAAATAAATAATAATAAAACCCTTTTTTTTTAAAATTATTTAAAAAGAAGAAAATGAAAATTGATTTTTTTTTTGCATGATGGTGATTATTTTTAAAAGAAGAGACTTGGACAAAATTAGGGTACAACAGGCGGTACATCCGAAATGTCGTCCAGAAACACCTCCAGAAACTCATTCACAACCGGAACTCTGCTACCACTTGACTTGCGGTCAAAAACTTTTCACCTTCAAAGAAGCGAACATCACAAACAGCTGAGACTCCCCATCTAATGACGCCCCCACTTAACTTACGATCAAAAACTTACCCCCAACGCGCTCCACCGGATTAGAGAAAGTTACACTCTTGGTTAAACAATTAATGTTAACGCCAAAAGCTAACAACCAATCCATTCCAAAAATAACATCCATATGCTCCAAAGGCAAACAAACCAAATCCAATTTAAAATCTACGTCACCAAAATTCACAAGACAACCAACACATACCAAGGAAGTGGTCACCGAGCCATTAGCTGGTGTATCAATGACCATTCCTCTTAACATAGGAGGCATCACAAGATTCAAACGCTTAGCACAATCAAGAGAAATAAACGAATGAGTTGCACCAATATCGATAATAGCAATCAAAGGAGTGTTGTTAACAAAACATATACCTCTGATCAGGTTGTCTGGTTCCGCTCCCTCCTCCATACTCAAGGCAAACACTTTCCCACTAGCTTTCTCTTTCTTTGGCTTGGTACACTTGGTACTAATGTGACCCACCTCTCCACAGTTGAAGAAAACAATCTCCTTATTCTTACATTTAAAAGCATGATGTCTAAATTTACCGCACTTGTAGCAAACCACAACAGCACTTTTGCAATCAGTTGCCTTATGCCCATGTCCTCCACACTTGTAACACTTCAAGTCACCTCCACTACTAGCACTTCTCTTACCCTTATCTTCTCCATAAGGATTTCCACGGTCATTTCCTTTTCCTTTCTTCTAATTCAAACTCTTGTAGTAACTTGACTTAGCTCTGCTGTCTTCATCAAGAATACGACACTTGTTCACCAAGGCAGAAAACACTATAATCTCTTGATAACCAATCAGCATCTTGATCTCGGGACGAAGATCACTCACAAACTTAATGCACTTTGACGCCTCCGCTCCAAAAGCATTATAATGCAGACAGAAAAGAGAAAGGCTCTCAAATTTCTCCGCATAATCTGCAACATACATGTTCCCTTTCTTTAGCTCCAAGAACTCTATCTCCTTCTTGCCTATGACATCTTCCGGAAAGTACTTACTAAGAAACTCCTCCTTGAAGACCCCTCAAGAGATCTCCACTCCACCAGCCTCCATCCTCTGCTTGGCAGTTCAACTACCAAAACTCTGCTTCCTCAGCAAGCATGTGTGTAGCCAACTGTACCTTCTTTGCATCATCTGTGACCATAGCTCTGAAAATGCGCTCAATCTCCATCAACCATGACTGAGCTCCCTCTGGGTCGTGCCTACCCTTGAACTTCTGCGGCTGATTCCTCAAGAATCGGTCTAAACATACCATCTCTCCACTACACGACAAGCACCACCTAGTTAGACAAGAAAAGCATCGACAGTATATACACATACATGTCGCATGTAACAGGACAATAATCAAGTGTTGGCCCGGACTAGACCGACCTGCTCTGATACCACATTGTAAGACATCGATCCCCGAGAACATTTAAAAATCGATAAATCACACATTAACATACATCAAGGTCTCACTACTCAACATACATCTCATATAAAATGTGCCAATATAAAATTTTCATCAATTATAATCATCGCACAATAGAAATAAAATCATAAACATCAATGTCATGTCTTGAATCATAACATAATATCTCAACATAAATATAACCACATCAGTTTGATCAAAAGATCTCAAAGCAACAAAACAACATAGAAGAAAGAATCCCCAAGTCCTAGATTAGAGCTCCTAAATCTAGACTCCTCAAGAAAGCGATAAACATGAGTAGGCATCAAGCTGTCCTCATCATACTCACAAGCAATAAGCTACTCCTCAACTTGCACGTCTACATCACAAGGATGAGGCGACAAAAAGCCACTGGGGGTAAGATATACGTTCAACATAAAGGATTAATAAACACTTGTAAGTTCAGGTAAAACAACAACATCATCATCATATAGACATACAACATATTAAAGTCTGGTTATCATCTTACAAACATGCATATTATAATCACATTCGATTACAAGCTTGGTTATCTCTATACATCATAACAAGTTTATAATGTACACATAATATATCATCAACAACAATCAATTACTGAGTAAATTATCAAGATTAATCATATCAATAACTCCATAAAATCCTCATAGTGTACATAACACATTCTCATCAATAAGTCATCATCAAATTAAGTCATAAGAATCTCATCGCATTACAATCACCAATTAAGCAATTACCACTTAGATGCACAAATTCACACCAATACATTGTCACATACGACTCATTATGTATATGCAATGCGCCTAATGACTCTACATGCATGTGGTACCGGGTTGGATATCAAAGATATTTTACCGAGGGATCCCATCGTCACTTTCATCGTCACTAGACTTGACTCATGAATGAATGCATGTACATATATGATGACTCGACAACACATACATACATGTAACTCAACACCAACATCATCAACATTATCATGTATTATTTCATATGAACATCGTCACTTCATCGTCACTTGTAATATATCATATATCATATATTCATCGTCACTTATCACGTAACAATGTCACTTATCACATAACATCGTCACTCATCACATAACATCACACTTTCATTTAAACTTCATGTACATATTTCAAAACATGCAACCAATCAATCAAGGTTACTCTAACCTATTAACTCATCATCATTCTTAATCATTCAACATCATGTATCATCATTCATAACTCATCACTTAATTACTAAGTCTATACCCATATCATGACACCATTTTAGACAATTCTTAAGTTTGTCTCTTAACCTATTAACTTCTAAACTTTCCCATACTTAAGTCCAAGTTAAACCATCAATTACATCATCATTAAACACCTATTAATCAAGTTTAAGGGTTTGGGAACCATTTAGGTGCATTAGATACCTCAAAAGGTCACAAAATTAGGGTTTCCCCTTCATATACAGGGTGCACGGTCGTGCCACATAGGCGCACGGTCGTGTCCCTCAATGTCGAGGATCACGCATGGTCCGTACCCCTGGGGCGCACGGTCGTGCGTGTTCATCAGGTAGGGAAAATATGATTTTTCCGTTTTTCGTGAAAATACCGTTTTCAATGTCGTTTTTCGATTCAATTCACACCAAAATCATTCCAAAGCCTCAAACCATTTTAACACAAATAATCATAAGTTCATGAATTTAAGCATAAACTAAAAATACCCAGCTACCCAATTGCTTATTAACAACCCATATGGTAAAAGTAATCTTCCCCCTTACCTCAATTCTCTTCAAAATTAGTTTTCTAGCTTCAATTCCCCCCTTTCCCTTATAGCTCTTGAGTTCCTCTTCTCTTTCCCCCAAAGTTTCTTCATTTCCTCTATTCTCTCTCTAGCCTCCTTTGTGATTTTTGTGAAATGAGCTAAACTTAGTTCACTAACACATACACTACTCTTTAAATACTAATGGGCTATGGTTACTCACTCTAATGGGCTTAGTCACATTTCATCACATAATTATTTCTCTACACTTTTACTACACTTAAACCTCCCCTTTTACTTATTCACCACCCATCTCTAAATTCAAATTTCTATCTTCTAACATATTAGAAAATGCCACTAACCCTCAAAATTACCAAAATACCCTTAATCCACTAAATCACTAAAATAAACATTTAATAAATATAATAAACATATAATAATAATAATAAATAAATCTAATACTAAAAATCAGGCTGTTACAGAACGCCCCCCGCAGAGGCAACCACCGGACGAGGGCACTCCCGGGTCTCGCTTTTGTAACCGCTAGAATGGGAGTAACCACTGGACGATTAATCCACTGAGTTTTCATAGCAAACGCTCATTCTTCCCCCTCAGTTCAGAAAAGCAAATGAAGTAACCAAAAATAAATAAAGAAGAGAAATAAGATACCTTTAGGGTTGGACGATTTTTGGGGAAGGAAGTAAGAGCCCCGAAGAAACTGCAGGATTCCGAAGCTTTGGCTGAGGAAAATGAATTTTCACTCGAGGAAACCAAAGAAAAACCAAGAAAAAGTGGGAGACGAAATGCCAAGTGTTTGGAAGAAGATTTGTAGAAATAAGGAGAGATAGGAAGAATTTCTGGATATATAGAAACTTCAGAAGTACAAAGAGTGGAAATGAGAAATTTCCCTCCTTATATAGGCTCTGGAACATTTGAATCAACGGCCTAGATCGAAGGGAACCAGAAGGTCTTGATCCAACGGATGGGACGAAATCTCAGATGACGAAGCGCACTCAAGTGGCGCGTGCGTGAAGCACAATTCCTGGTGCGCGTGTGGCCCACGACGCTGACACATGGAAAGCGAAACTGAACAACCATCATGTCCAAAATGTTTCAGTTCAGGACAGTTAACACAACTGCCCCGCTCCCTTGCCCAGGGCGCCAACCATCGCTAACGTAGGACGACAGCAGAACCTTAACACCCGTACCAACAGAGCGCCTCATATGATTAAGCCATTGCGCCCCAAAGGCATCAATAGCTTGGGGGGCAACTGTTCTGGACCGGCCAAAAGGCCAACCAGACAACGACAAGTGGACTAAACGTCCACCACTCCAAGGCGCGTCGGCCGAAGGCGCATACTAAAATCCATGCACTCCGCCGCGCCGTAGCGCGCCTCCGTGCATCAGATACCGTACACGTGTCCCCTAATCACACACCGCATATTCCGGAGGCAGTTATTCTCGCGAGCACCTATATCAGGGTGAGTAAGCTTCACCCCCAAGGTACGATTCACTTTACGCACACTTTTCACGCACTCTTTCTCAGCTTCATTATTGACTTGACCGTCGGAGTGCTAACGTGTCTACAGACACCTTTCGTCCCACCGCGAAGATTCGTCGCCACCGTACCGGAGCATTTTCCGCCACCGTTACCTCCATCGGTTCCTCACCGGAGAGATCAAATTGATTTCAACGTAAAAACAAAATTGAATTGATTTCACAAGAATTTGGTATTCGTGAACCTAGAAAAAGGCTACAAATTTCCAAAATCAAATAATCGTACGTGTAACTATAAACAAACATGTGATATAAATTAAGGTGTCAAAATCACTTTATCAAAAGTTCTACTTTAATTAGAAAATAAGTACTCATTATTGCATCATTTAATAAGTTCGATGATTTATCTATTTTCTCAAAAAAAAATTGATAAATATTTTATATATAATATTTTGTATAAAATTATTCTCGTCCATTTTCAATGTTTAGCTTTTATCCTTTGAGTTTCTCGCGTGCCTTATTCGATTTTTAAAATTTGAAATGTTTTAACGTGTTCTAGAGATTTTTATGCCGTTTAGATTATATAATCCGAACAAAATAAGACTCACGATAAATCAATAAGGTGGAAAAAAGGAGTCATATTATTTCTGCAACTTAGTTCAATGTGTTTATTAATACTTTGATTTGATATAGAGTATTTGTCATAAAAAAGAAATGAATGGGTCATGCATAGGAGAATAGTTACTTGTTGTCATGTTCACTAATTACAAATAGTCAAATATGGTTGGTGTCAACGAATCTAAGGATCATTAACAAATAAACCATACAAAGTACAAAAAAACTAGAGGAAAACAAATGATGCACTAATATATATGCTTTACAAAATAATAAAACACGAAACCCACAAGTCATATTGAATTGAATTTCTCTCTTAAAACACACATCATCTCCCAGAGTCAGATTTGGTTAACGATCTCAACCTCACAAAAAACTTAACCTTCTTATCTAAATTAGTGGACCCATGTTGCTGCTCTTTCCTCTTCTTTCCACTCAAAGAGTCCCAATTCTCCGGCGAACCCATCAGAAGCACACTCTCTGGTGACCTCAATCCGATTGTTGCCAGCTCCTCATTATCCGTTTGATCAGCAGCAGCAACAACAACCACCCTACCTTGCATAACAGACAAAATCTCCCTCATTGCCACATCAATATCCCTCCTATTCCTCAACAAAATCTCCCCCACATGTGCCGGTGTAAGGGACCCACCCGAACGAATACACCCTTCGATTGCCTCAAACATCACATGTGACTCCACCCCAACGTAATTCTTAACTAACTCTCTAAACGCATGGACCCCACACGTACTTAAACTAACGTGCACGTCCATGCGTCCACACCTAACTAATGCAGGATCAACACTATCCCTATGATTAGTTGTAAAAACTACTAACCTCTCTTCTCCACAACACGACCATAACCCATCCGTGAAATTCAGGAGCCCCGAAAGTGTGACCCGACTACTCTCATCACAACTTGAACCAGAAAACGATGTTGTTTTATGTTTCTTAGACTTAGACCACGACTTTGCACAATTTTTCTTTGCCATTCTATCTGCGGTTAAATCCACAGAACAATCAATATCTTCAATAACGATAATTGAACGATTCGTTGTTTGAATCAAAAGCGAACGAAGCTCAGAGTTATCAGAAACTTTCGTAAGTTCCAAATCATAAACATCATAACATAGAAAATTCGCCATTGCAGCAATGAGGCTTGATTTACCCGACCCAGGTGGACCATGGAGCAAGTACCCACGTTTCCAAGCCCGTCCAACCCGATGATAAAACTCTTTACCTGAAGCAAAAGCGGTTAAATCATCTTTGATTTGTTTTTTCAAATCGGGTTCAAGTGCTAGCGTTTCAAAAGTAGAAGGATGACGAAACGGAACTGAAACCCAACCCGATTCAAATGAACCGGTCCCGTTATTATTCGTGAAAAGCCTCCGTTCACGTGAGACACGCTCAAACTCCTCGGCGCGTGAGGTGACATGAGAGAGATACGCAGAGAGAAGCGCGTGACGGCGACGCTTCGGGAAACGGAGCGTGAAGCTGCGTTTTTCTTCGACGGAATCCTGCATGGCGTCTACATGGTGCGTCCATGAGAGACGGTGGTTGTTGAACGTGTCGTGGACGGTGTGGTTTGGTGCAACGGCGAAGGAGATGCGGTTGGAGGAAGGAGAGCGGGAAAGAGTGAGACGGCGGCAAGCGGCGGCGGAGGAGTGGTTGACGGCGTTAAGGTAGAGATGGACATGGCGGTAGAGGTCGTTGAGTTCGACGCCGCAGTAACCGTTGAATTCGGGGATTTCGAAGTAGGAATATGGAGAAAGAAGATCTTGAAGTGATTCGTATAGTGAATGAAGCACTGAGAGAAGCTGTGTTGGAAGCACGTTTTGGAGCACCGTTAGTAACCCTAACAATGACCACATTTGTGACAATATCTCCATTTTGTGTGTTGTTCTGAATGGTTGAATAGGATGAGAATGTTTCTTTTTGAGGTGTTATATATATACTACGTTGTATAAAAGAATGAACATGGTTTGGTAAAGGTTAATGTTTTGTGTTTTGAGGATGAAAAAGAACATTAAATAAACATGATATTGTTGAGGAGGTTAAAGTTAAAGGTAAAGATGATTAAACCGACCACTTTGCTTTTTGCTTTTGCTTTGTTCGTTTGTAGATATGGTTGATTTTGTTTGTTCATGGCCTTAGTACAGAATTATTTGCATGCTTAGTACAGAATCGTGTGTTACACTTAAGATATGCTTTGTCTTAGTACAGAATCTTAGAAAATGTGAATTTATGTTTGCCAAAGGTTCTTTCTTCCATTTTGTTGCTCGTTTTCTACCTTGGAAGTGTAAACACCCACTTTGGTATCTGAATGTGTGAAGTGTTATCTTTATAGTCCTTAAATACATCGAAATTAAAAAAAAAAATCTTCAATTGTTGCTTTAGAATCATTAATTTTAATCCTCAAATGTATATTTTGTTTGTCACTTTGTTATTAAATGTGTTTTTTTTAGCCGATTTAGTCTATAAGATTACAAACAAAGATATGTATTTGCAACTTTGATACAATCAGAGAGTATAATAACAACGTCTCATACATCCTGAGACTAAAATGGTTGTTTACTCACCTTGGAATTAATTACATGAAGAATGCCCATTTCTTTCTTTGTGGCTTAGAAACCAAAATCAATGAAAAATGCTTGTTTTTGACAATGGTTCAGTTTCAGCCTTCATCAGTTGATGTTTCATTTTTGGATAAACAACCATTTTGGTCCTTCAGTGTCTGAGATGTTGTCATTATAGCCTCTAAATGTATTAAAATTACAAATACATTTTCAAGTGTCTCTTTTTGTTAGTAATTTTATTTTATAGACTAAATTGATCAACGAAAAATACATTTTAGTATTAAAGAGACATTCTAGGAAAAATAAAAGACTAACAAGACACATTTAACTTTTTTATTTATTTATTTTTAATTTTGATACATTCAAAATTATTGTGACAACACATCATTTTTTCCCCATCTTTTGTTTTTTCTGGAATTTTTTTCTGCATATTGTATGTTGTGTGGTGTATTTACTTGTTCTAGTATGAATTAAATTTTAGGGATATCAATAGCAAGTTAGTAACACATTCTTTACAACACAATCACTCGCCAATTGATTGAAATTCAAATTGGTCTTACTAAATTGTCTAGGTCTCACAAAAATTTGATCCATATGATATGAACTTAGACCAGTAGGAAAAAATTGTGTTAAGAAAGTATTGAAGAGTTTATTTCTAACATTTCCCTTTCTCAAATTCAACCTAGTTTTACATGCATCTTGATCTTGTGAGTTGTAAATAATGCCCATAAGGCCATATAATTTCACAATGCACACGTGGTAACTAGCTTTAGTAAAAGGTCATCAAGGGATAATAGCAGCATCAATGGCAACACATGGTGTAAGGGTTTATGGTGGTATGGTGGGCATGCAGGGGATCTTGTGTAGTGGAAACTGCTTTCGTACTTTCTTGACAAATCACACTTTATTCTTTACCTTCTTTGTTCTTGTAATTTGCGCATTCATAGGTCAGAGAATGTTCCTTTGTATTATTATAACTCATCAGTCATTCATCATCAGTACTGAATGAGTGGGAGATGATAATGAGGGGATGATGATTATGTACTCCTGATTATTTTCATCATTTACTGCACCATGTTGGTTCAAATTGGTACAAATGAACCCATTCGATAATTTTTTTATTTTAGCATCTATTCATGTTTTTTTTTATCTTCATCTTTGTACTTTAGGGTGATACTGCTTCAGAAAATTATGAGGTTAGACTTCAATGCACAAATATGTAATAATTGATTCTAATTTATTAAAAAAAATGCCAATATATACAAACTTTGTGCTGATTTGGTTTTGCAATTCTACGTATGCATCAAACTTTTTCAATTCATTATTTTAGGTTTTTACTTATGGAGAATGCTAAAGAGTGTCCCAGTGATATTAGTTAAGTATCCAAAACAAGTATATTTTCATAAAAAAGTTGTGTAATCATTACTTGATCAAAAGTAACATCTTATATATCTAAGACAAAATTTTTGTTTATGGGTTTCTTAACCGATGCCCTCGAGGTACTGGTTAGCAAGACCTTTGCTTATTGATATGCATAGTGGTGGGAGATGGCTAATGTGATATATAGATCTTAAAGTAATGGAGATGCATGGTGGTATTCTTTCTTGTGAATTACATTTCTTTTATATCTTTTACATGCTTGCGCTTTTGTAACAAAGTTTAATTTATGCTTTACAGAAATTTGTTTAAATTTCCTTTTATTAAAGCAATGCAATTTGTACCATCAGATTATAATCCTGTGGTGTTGTGATATCCTTCTTATCTAAATCTTTCTTGCCCCATCAATGGTTTTAAGTATCCACTCATAAAAATGGTTGATATTTTGAGAAAGGGAACATGTAAAAGAGAAAATAAAAGGGGGAGAAAAAGAAAAAGAGGCATGTGTATGGGCATCAAAAGCCACGAATATATAAGATGGACAAAGAATTCAGTGTAGGTCAGCCTTGAGAGAAAGCTAAGCTTAAATTGGGGCATCAAGAATAAAGCCAAAAAAAAAAGTGTTCTAATTATATGGAATGTCAATGATCTAAGGCATCATATTCCATCTATGCATTAGGTTTCATTGCAAAATTGGATCAGTGTGTTAAGCAGAGCAGTGTTTCTCTATAAATTCTAAATCCAGCAGCAGTTAACATGTACTAAAATTAGAGATTCACTTCACATATTTAGTGTATAAGCTAACGAGTGCCTCTGGGGGTACTCTTTAAAGGCTTTAAATTGTAATATTTTATGAAAATTTGTGTACTCAATGCATTGAAAATCGAAATATTTGACTTTCTTAAATAATAATTTTTAGAATCCTTAAGGCTTTGTTTGCAAGTTTGGAAAGGAAGGGAAGGGAGGTTTGGAAAAAAAAGGAATGAGAAAGTGGGAGAAGTATATGACATTGAGAGGGGAAAACTTTGGGGGTTCATTTTTCGTCATAATACAAAATCCTCTCTCATTTGGGGGAACTAAAAAATTGTATTGGGGGTTGGAGGGTTTCGGAGAATTTATATAAATTCTTTAAATTTAATCTATATCGTTATAATATTCTTAAAATTAAAAATATATTAATCATAAACATTAATTTATCACTCTCTAAAAAAAATACTTTTTCAAAAATGTGGAAGGTTTTTCAATTTTTACCTAGATTTTCAACCCTCCAAAGCCCTCTCTTCCCCTCCCCTCCAAACTCCCAAACAAAACCTATGCAATGCCACAGAGACGCTCCTTAGCAACTTTGATGTTAAAGTGTCTGTGAGACTTGAGCGAATGCTCTCCTTTAATTGGGGGATCAAAATAAAGTATAAAGTTGGTTCTCCCGGGAATGTCAATAATCAAATGGATCATATTCCATTACGCACAAGAGCAATTTTTTCCAAGATCAATTTATGAAAGTAAATGGATTAGGACTATTGAGTTATAGTTATGATTAATATAATCGGTGTGAACATTCACAGACTAGCCATCCTGTATGTTATAACGAGACGCGAGAATAATGACAATAAAGGTAAAAGACAGAATGAAAAAACGACAAAAGATTTAACGTGGTATCCAGCAATGTGCTGACTAATCCATGGGCAGAGCCACTGAAAAGAATTTCACTATAATCGATAGTTACAGATTACAGATACTGAATAGTAGAGGTAATACTAGCTATAACAAAACCCACTAACTATTGGTGCAAGAAATACTAACACACAAGGCTTTTATTTATATGGCCAAGTCTATGCATATTTCTTCCAAATCTCTGATGTGGGACATTTTTCCAACACTAATTCAAGACTTATTTCAACAAATCTCCACCTTGACTTGAATCCTATTTAAATAACCAGATGCACCAGATGTACTCGAAGTACCAGATGTGCCAGATGCATTACACAGAATGCAAAGATGAGCCCGCTCTGCCTCAGGCCATGCCCCTCCAAGGGCAATCAACAACTTCTAACATTTAGCAAGTTCAAACAATGTTGAAACTTGCTTTGCGGAACCGGCTTAGTAAACATATCAGCCAGGTTGTTTGCTGTACCCACTTTGTTTACCTCGAAGGTGGATGGCTCATGAAGATCCACTTCCTCTGCAACCTGTAAAGCATAGGAAACCATGTCCTCATAGCCATACCTCGTAGGAGGTACGCCAAAATTAGCTCTTTTAGGGCGATTAAGATCTATACTGTGATGTTCCTCTTGTGATACTGGAACAACTGATGCTTCTGCCTCTGAATGTGACTGAGGAGAGCCCTCCTCTGCTTCACAAGTAGCCTCAGTTTCTCTCTGCTCCACCTGCTTCTCAATACCACAGTCTTCCGGAATAGTGAACTTCACAGTTGGGTTAAACATGGATTTTTCATCAAAGACAACATTCCAACTTAGAATAACCCTCATCTCAGATGGGGACCATATCCTATATCCTTTCACACCATCCCAATAGCCTACAAATACTCCTTTCTTCGCTTTTAATTCCAACTTCCCCTCATTGACATGATAGTAGACCGTGCAACCAAAAACCCTCAAGTTAGAGTAATCAGCAGATTTCCCAGACCACACTTCATAAGGAATTTTCAGATTTATACCTGTATGAGGTCCACGATTTATCAGATAGCATGATGTGTTAATTGCTTCCGCCCAAAACGTTCTTGTTAACCCAGCATTCGAGAGCATACACCGAGCTCTCTCCAGAAGTGTCTGATTCATACGTTCTGCTACACCATTATGCTAAGGTGTATTCCTAACCGTATGATGCTTGGCAATCCCTTCAGTCTTGCAAAACTCATTAAACTCAGACCAACAGAATTCCAAACCATTATCAGTTCGTAGCCTCTTGACCTTCTTCCCAGTTTGATTCTCCATTAATGCCTTCCACTGCTTGAAGTTCTTGAAAGCATCACTCTTATGATTCATTATGAATATCCATGTCATCCTTGAATAATCATTAATCAGCGACAGAAAGTACTCGTGACCCCCCAAAGACTTCACACGTGAAGGCCCCCAACAATTATCGTGGATGTAATCTAGTGTGCCCTTTGTTCTATGAATCACTTTAGGAAACTTATTGCGATGTAGTTTCCCAAAAATACAGTGTTCACATAACCCAAGATCCTTTATATTGTGCTCACAAAGAAGATCATCTTTAGCCAAAATTTGCATCCCCCTCTCACTCACATGACCAAGCCTTATATACCACAACTTCGTCATATCTTCTTGGTCAATCTCGGAGGAAGCAACAGCAGCAGAATCAATTATCGGAGTACCTTGTTGAAAGTACAAAGTACCCAACTTCACACCTTTCAGAATCACACTTGAATCCTTGCAAACGTGTATAACTCCACCTTCATCTTTGAACCTAAACCCCTTCTTGTCCAAAAGACTCAGAGATATCAGATTCTTCGTCATGTGTGGAACATGTCTAACTTCGTTCAGTGTATAAAATTTACCATCATGAGTCCTAATCTTGATAGAGCCCATCCCAACCACCTTGCAGGAAGAGCTATTGGCCATAACAATACTGCCACCATCCAACTGCTCATAGGTTGAAAACCATTCTCTCCTAGGACAAATATGATAAGATGCTCCAGAATCCAGAACCCATACATCGGCGTAATGTGTGTGACCATCATCAAATAAGGTGATATCCTCTTCGGAATGTGTACCATCATCGGCAACAACGACGGTACCTAATGCCTTTTGTTGCATCTGTCTCTTCTTGGGACAATCATTCTTCCAATGCCCCTTCTTCTTACAGTAATTTCAATTATCAGTCGGTTTTGTTTTCTTAAAGAACTTATTTTCCCCTGATTTACCATATCCCTGATTGTTGTTTGCTACTAGCCCAACAACCTGACCATCTGAAACAGTGCCACTACAACTATGTCGCAATTCTCTACTGTGAAGGGCAGACCTAACTTCTTCCAGAGACAATGAATCTTTACCACTAATGAAAGACTCCCTAAAGTTCTCATATGACAATGGTAAAGAAACTAACAGAATCAAGGCAGCATCCTCATCATCAATCTTAATATAAATATTACGCAGATCTAATAATATCAAATTCAATTGATCTAGATGTTCTCTCAGGGACATACCTTCCTGCATACGCAGACTGAGCATATGTTGCTTCAAGAGCAACTTGTTGGTTAAGCTCTTCGTCATGTATAGACTCTCTAGCTTAAACCACAGACCGGCAACGGTATCCTCTTCAGCGACCTTAGTGATGAGATGATCTTCCAAAGCAAGGAGCAACGTAGAATGTGCCTTCTCCTCCAGAGTGGCGATATCAGTAGGTAGATGATTTGGCGCAGGCTTTAACAAACGCCCGGATCTTGATCTGCCACAAACTGAATTATTCCTCCCAGTGAACTTGTCGACTTTCACTTTCAAACTTTTACCTCCAGCCATCGTTCCCGCCTAAACAGATCTGAACCAGCTCTGATACCAGTTTGTTATAACGAGACGCTAGAATAATGACAATAAAGGTAAAAGACAGAATAAAAAAACGAAATCGATAGTTACAGATACTGAATAATATAGGTAATACTAGCTATAGCAAAACCCACTAACTATTGGTGCAAGAAATACTAACACACAAGACTTTTATTTATATGGCCAAGTCTATGCATATTTCTTCCAAATCTTCGATGTGGGTCATTTTCCCAACAGTCCAACACTAATTCAAGGCATATTTTAACACTGTAATTGCAAAATAAACTCTATCCTTTAATAATGAATAATAAATAAGAAATATGCTTGAGTTATTCTAAAACTAATAGATTACCAATTAAAATAAGTTTAACCAAACTTCTGCTGGCTTTTAATCAGTTAGGTGTTTTAATCAACTGAGCACTCATTTTTATCAAGTATTAGTCTTTGTTGGGAAGTCTTAGAACCTATTGAACACACTGGGTTAGTTCTATCTTTCCAACAATATTTTGCACACATAAAATTTAGAGTTTATTCCGTGCGGTTGGCTTAGTGGTAAATGCTTCGATTTAGGATTGTGTTTCTCTCTAGGTCTAGGTTTCAATCTCTCATGTGCAAACAATTTTTTGTGTGGCCAGTTCATATATAACTTTGAGTCGACTTTAATTGATCCTCCATTAGTAGACGATGAGATTGGTCTCTCGAATTAGTTGGTCTTTTAGCCGAGTACCGAATTTTCAAAAAAAAAAAAATAGAGTTTGATCCCTCATCCAACTACTTAAGGTGCGGAGTGCCGGAGTCTTTTACTACTCTCATCAACCATATATTGGTATAAACCCTCTTTGTAATACAAATGATAAAGTAAATAATTTAAAAGGTTGGGCATATCAAGGAAGATAAGGGAGCCCAACAAAATGTAGAACATATATAGATTTACTGAAAGAACAATTTCTTCAAAAATGTCTCAAGAAATGGCTAGTGGAGTCTGGAGAACTCGTCATGGACTCCTCAATGTGCTCCAAGTTGCTTTATACATTGACCTATAAACAAATAACAGGACACAAAAACAATATTATCGGACATAAAAACATATGACAATGAAGAAACTGTAATTAAAAATTCAAACATAAGCTGAATATAGAGTTTTCAATTAAGAAACATAGATCGGTAATTACATGCTTAATAATAAAAAAAAGATAGATAATCACATTGTGCATTGACGATTCACATTTCGGGATCTCATTGATGCATATGATGATCAAATTAATGATGACGAATTAAAAAAGATCAACCTAACCCAAGATAGTTCCTAACAATGGAGAAAGAAAAGACAATGTTGAAAGCATTAGCTTTTTAGCTCAAATGACAACTTGTGGCTTCCAACAAATTCTAATAAGTGTATTGTCTATCAAGAAAATAATACAAAAGATCTAAGATCCAATTGCTATATGATTTTATTATTTTAACATTCCATTTAATGAAATTAAGCAACTATATTTTCATGCTCATATCCAGATGCAATTGCTGCCCAAGTTTCTATAAGTTCCAACATTTCCTCACATAAGGGTCAACAAGTTGGGAGATTGCAAGTGATATTGTTTCTTGTTGAGAGTTAATGATCCAATTGGGCTAAGAATGAGTGTACAACAAAGGTTGATGCAGTGGTGTATCTAGGACCCTGAATTAGGGGTGCAAATTTTTAATTTTTTAATTTATTAATGTTATATATATATATATATATATTGATCTAGTTATTTCTCTCAGTATCTAATTCGTATGCATCGACAGGACAATGTAAACTTATTTCACACATGCGTTTAATAATGTGTTGTCGCATCATTTAATATGGTCGAAAACACATAAGTTGTCATATTCATTAATTGACATAAAAATACATCATTGAATTCATGTGTAAAATAACTTTAGAGTCAGTGTATATAAATTAATTACGCTCTTTATCTTATTAATTTAAACTACTAAATTTACATTTGTGTTACTTTTACCCAAAAAAAAATTGAAATTTTTATTCTTTAATAAATAATCATATTAAATTTTATGATTTTTGACAAATTGTAAATTCAAATATTTATCACTAGGAATTTAAAAGAGTAATATCATTTACTATAAGAAAAAGATTAAAAATAGAACTAAAGAATAGAGAGTGAAAGGATTCCTCTGAAAAAAGTAAAAAGATTTTTGTTTTGAATAACATACACCATCTAACTTATTTGTGAAGATTTTCTCAAAAAAAAAAAAAAAACTTATTTGCGAAGATATAACAAATGTGTTTGATTGGTGTAATGGATGACTAATTATGGATGCAGTCCTATAAGAAAATTGCTCTTCTCCCATACAATATTGCTCACTCCCAAGTGAACTGTTTAAAATACCCTCATGTGACTTAAGTCATGTTCGGTCAACCCAACGTGAGTTAACTCACGTTTAAAGCAACGTGACTTAAGTCACGTTTAAATCCAACGTGAGTTAAGTCACGTTGCGATGCAATACTATTTAGCACAAAACCCAGCAGTTTCACACTTCAACACACATTTCTTTCCATCTTCACCTCCAAAACACCCAAAAGTGCAAAAATTTGGTGCAATAGCTTGAGTTCAAATCATTGGAAATCGTCAGGAAGCAAGTTTCTAAGCTCATCAAACGTCAAAAATCAGGTAATGCATTATCTTAACTATTTACATTAAGCTGGTTTTTCTGTGAAGTTCATCATTCTGGGAGGAAGGGCGCAACGTGAGTTAAGTCACGTTGGGAGTGCAACATGAGTTAACTCACGTAGGTGTAAGGGCAACGTGACTTAACTCACGTTCGTCATTCTTTCTTAAGTTTGTTGCACAAGTTATTTATATTTTTTTTCTTGTTATTATTTATTCAATAGATATAATGATGGATGAAAATGTGGTGGATGATGGCGTTGAGCCGAAACCGGCCATAATTGAAGCTTCCGTTGATGTCAAACCTACCGTTGAAGTGAAGGTTAATGTCAAAATTCCATTTCAAGTTCACATTGAAGCAAAACCTATACCTACCGGTGTTTCCAAGCTTTGCGATTATGAAGTAAACACCGCCTTTTTTTTTAACAAATGATAGATGGCGATGTGCGCTCTCGTTAAAAAAACGCATAACCCCGAGACATGTACGAACGCTCGAAAGGCTTATGTGAAGTCGCCACCAAAGTTTTTTGTTTAAAGGGAACGTTGATAAACCCTTAAGTTTTTTGTTTTGAAGGGAAACGATAATAAAACCCTTGATGATGAGGAAAGGATGATCATCACAACCATTATCGGGTTCGGGAGTCGATTACGCAAGGGGAAGGTATTAGCACCCCTCACGTCCGTTGTACTCAACGGGGACCTCCTAGTTAGTTAAGGCTAAAAAAATGTTTTTAAAAGTTTTGCTTGCATGCTTGAAGATATAAAGATATTAAAGAAAGGGGAAAAAGTTTGTTTTTTATTATTGTGCTTGACAAGATGATGATCTTGCTCCTACGTATCTCCCGGTGCGATGGAGAATTCAAAGCTACGTAGTTCTTTGGTAGAAAAACGTATTTTGTTGGTTATTTTTCAAGAACGATGTTTTGACCGTATTCTTGCGATTAAACGTAGCTTGTATGCTTGCGCATGGGAGGCTTAAGCGTTTGTTTCAAATCGCGCTAGAATAGATAAAACATGTCCGTTGGGGAAAAGGGTTCGAATTGGCTGCAAGGGGCCAAGAAAGATTAAAATGACTCAACCGAGTCGAGAAAGGTTCGATTGATCTGACGGGATCAAGAATTGGTACAATGGACTCAACCGAGTCGAACATTGACCAAAGTGACTCAACCGAGTCGAAAAAGGGTTCGATTGATCCAACGGGATCAAGAAAAGGTTCAATGGACTCAACCGAGTCGAACATTGACCAAAGTGACTCAAACGAGTTGAAAAAGGGTTCGATTGATCCAACGTGATCAAGAAAAGGTTCAATGGACTCAACCGAGTCGAACATTGACCAAAGTGACTCAACCGAGTCGAGAAAGGGTTCGATTGATCCAACGGGATCAAGAAAAGGTTCAATGGACTCAACCGAGTCGAACATTGACCAAAGTGACTCAACCGAGTGGAGGATTGAATCAAATGGTCACGGGGGACCAAAAGGGTTCAAATTGACCACAAAGGGCCAAGAATTGGTTTGGTGTGGTGTGTTGAAAATAGAATGACAATTGTCCGAACAACGAGACATACGTCACACATTCGTTCAATCGGGGAAATGGTGAGACATACGTCAAACCACCCCTTTTTCATTCAAGTTTATGTTTGAAATTTAAGAAATCCCAAAGTTATCAAAACACTTGGTTTAAAACTCAAATGAAAAGGTTTTAATGTTCAAATTAGTTGTTGCAACCTAATGAACAAGTTTGCTTGTTTATGTGCATGAAAATGAACAAGTTTATGGCAAATGCACGAATTTGTGAAAAACGCACAAATTCGGCTCAAGTTTGAAAAAAGATTTTGAAAAGTGAACAAGTTCGGCTTAAGTTCACGTTTTGATTGAAAATCATGAACAAGGTTTTGTTCAAGTTTGGTTTTGGAAATAATGAACTTAGCTTATTGTTCAAATTTGATTTTGAAAGTTTGAGAACATAACTTGTTTTGCAAGTTATTCAAAAAGTATTGCTCAAATTTGTGAATCTTCCAACATCATGCAAAAACTTGATATGGTTTGAACAAAAATGAGTCTTAACCCTCTTAGGTTCTGGATTTTTAGGTTAGAACCCCAAAAATTGGCTTTTGGAAGCCTGAATTCATGTTCTGAGATCTGCAACTTTCGCAGAGCAACCTGAACTTGGCTCTGCGAACCCAAGTTCTGTCATGGTCGCAGAGTGACCATGACTTTGCTCTGCGAACTCTGCAAAAAAATCGAGTCCAGAAGCTGCTTCTGAACTGCTGTTTCAGAAGCAACTTCTGAACAATCTCAGAACTTTTGGAGGAGTGAAAAGCTTTTGAAATTGGCAGTAAAATGAGTGCAACAACTCAATTTAAATGTTTTGCAAACCTTGGGATTTCTTTGAAGTTCAAAAGGGGTTTTTTAATCTAAAATGAGTAAAACTTAAAAAATGCAAAAACTGAGATTGCAACAAGTTGGAATTAAGAGCAAATGCAAACAGTATGTAAATGCAATACAACAAGTTAGAGTGACTTACCAACTCCTAGCCCAAAGCTTTGGTTGCAAGGAAATGGAAAGGACTTGAATGATTGAAGTTTTGCAAAATTGGAAATGTTTGATGAATGCAAACTGCAAGAACAATGCTAAATTGCTATTGTTCTTCACTCTTTGTGAGAGGTTTAATGCTGTTTTGATGGCTTGGTTAATTTGTATTGGTTTATGATGATTTTTTGCAAGAAAGGATTGGAACTTTGCTCTAATCTTGCTCAAAAACCAACTCTGTTTTTGTGTGTATCAACTCACTTGATTCTCACTCTCTTTGAACTGGTTTTTTGCTCTAAAACTCTCTCTTGTGCTGTGTTAATTCATTGTGTTGAACTCTCAAAAGAACTGCCTCTAATCCTGCAGCAATGCATGGCTTTTATAGGCCAAAATAAGATCAAAAGTCATGATGAGAAAATCTGCAGCAGGGCTGATTTTGTGCCATGATCATGACTGAATTGCTTTGCATTTAATGCTAAAGGGAAGAGGTGACCTTGCCTTGCTTCAATGGTCAAGACTTTGGCTAGAATCAGTCATCAATGAAGCTAATTTTAGATAGCAAAGATGATGAAAAAGTGAGAAAAATAGGGTAGCTTGCAATTGGGCTGTCCTTGGGATTAAACCTTGCAATCTTGAGAAGCCAAGCAAGAAAAAACGTGGGCTGAGATGCATAGAGGTTGGGGGAAACAAAAGAAGCATGTGGGCTGGTGTGAGGAAGAAGAAAGAGCTGCTGAAATAGGGCAGCAAAACAGCTTCTGGACAAGTGGAAAGCCTCTATGTTTGACTGGTTTTAGAGTGGAAAAGGAAGAAGAAAATGGGTAAGCTGCTTGCTGGCAAGCTCAAGGTCAGATTGTAGGCAAATAGGAGGGATGAGAGCTGCCCAAGGGCAGGCCAACTTGCTTGGCACATGCTAGGTTGGACGAAAAACCTTCTCACCTTGGCTTTAATGGCACATGCTCCATTTCTTGCTTTGCTGAGTTCCAACAGCCACAATTGATGATAACCACAATAATAATAATGATGGGTAATAATAATAATAATAACTATAATGAAAATAAATCAAAGAGATTAAAAATCTGCAAAAAATTCGCAGACTTCGCAGAGCGAAGGGGACTTTGCTCTGCGAAGTCCTCATTTCTGAAATGTTGACTTTTTGTTGACTTTTGTTGACTTTGACTTTTCTCTTTTTTTTTTTGAATTTTTGAAATTTGTTTTGAAAAGCTTGGGACAAAATTAGGGTACAACAGCTGCCCCTACTTAATTGTGTCTTTGCATTGAGAATGTGAGTGCCAAGGGCATCTCATAAATTCCTTGCGAAGAGCAATTAAGTAAAAGAAGGATCCGAATTTTGTCCTTCAAGATGAGAAAAAGATTGTAGTTAATGATATGTAGATGCAATGAAGAAAATGCAGGGTCACCTGGTTTGGCTACTGATGCATAAACTAAGGATGAAAATAGACAAGTCATCGCCTGAATAGGTGCTTAGACTGGCTTAGGGAATTAAAAATAGATCGTCACCTGAATAGGTGATTAGATCTGACAAGTCGTCGCCTGAATAGGTGCTTAGACTAAAAAGGTAAAAGATCGTCGCCTAAAAAGGTGATTAGATCGAACAAGTCGTCGCCTGAATAGGTGCTTAGACTAAAAGGATT
This sequence comes from Medicago ruthenica, assembly GCA_018208015.1. Lineage (NCBI taxonomy): Eukaryota > Viridiplantae > Streptophyta > Magnoliopsida > Fabales > Fabaceae > Medicago > Medicago ruthenica. The sequence continues at coordinate 38,522 of WNNG01000048.1, read as the reverse complement.
AATCATATCCAGCCGCTAACACTGGAGGTAGATCCACTGGGGATAAAGGTGATCATGTCCAGCCGCTTACACTGGAGGTAGATTCCTAAATGCAAAGGTGATCTTATTCAGCTGCTTACACTGAAGGTCGATTCCTAAGGATGGAGTGATCTTATTCAGCCGCTTACACTGAAGGTCGAAACACTGAGGAAAGGTGATCTTATCTAGCCGCTAACACTAGAGGTGGATACCTAAGGATAGAGTGATCTTATTCAGCCGCTTACACTGAAGGTCGAAACACTGAGGAAAGGTGATCTTATCTAGCCGCTAACACTAGAGGTGGATACCTAAGGATAGAGTGATCTTATTCAGCCGCTTACACTGAAGGTCGACACACTGAGGGAAGATGATCTTATCTAGCCGCTAACACTAGAGGTGGATACCTGGGGATGGAGTGATCTTATTCAGCCGCTTACACTGAAGGTCGAAACATTGAGGAGAGGTGATCTTATCTAGCCGCTAACACTAGAGGTGGATACCAGGGAAAGGTGATCTTATCTAGCCGCTAACACTAGAGGTGGATACCGGGGAAAGGTGTGTTGTACCTTAATTTTGTCCCAAGCTTTTCAAAACAAATTCAAAAAAAAGGGAGAAGAGAAAAGTCAAAGTCAAAGTCAACAAAAGTCAACAAAAAAGTCAACATTTCAGAAATGATGACTTCACAGAGCAAAGTCTCCATCGCTCTGCGAAGTCTGCGATTTTTTTGCAGATTTTTAATCTCTTTGATTTATTTTCATTATAGTTATTATTATTATTACCTATCATTATTATTATTGTTATTATTATCAATTGTGGCTGTTTGGGCTCAGCAAAGCAAGAATTGGAGCATGTGCCATTAAAGCCAAGGTAAGAAGCTTTTTCTTCCAACCAAGCATGTGCCAAGCAAGTTGGCCTGCCCTTGGGCAGCTCTCATCCCTCCCAATTGCCTACAATCTGACCTTGAGCTTGCCAGCAAGCTGCTTGTGTGCTTTTCTTTCTGCTTTCTCCCCCAAAACCAGTCCAACCCAGCTGGTTTTGCTTGCCCAAAAGCCATGAGTGCTGCCCTGTTTTCAGCAGCTTTTCTTCCTCCTCACACCAGCCCACATGTTCCCTTTTGTTTCCCCCAACCTCTGCACATCACAGTGCACGTTTTTCTTGCTTAACCCTCAAGATTGCAAGGACCAATCCCAAGGGAAAGCCAATTGCAAACCAACCCTGTTTTTCTCCTTTTTCATCATCATTTCTATCCAAAATCAGTTGCATTAATGGCTGAATTTGCCAAAGTCTTGACCATTGCAGCAAGGCAAGGTCACCTCTTCACTTTTGCATTAAATGCAAAGCAAGATAGCCTGGTTTCTAGCCCACAAATCAGCTGGATTCTAGAGATTTTCATCATGACATTGGATTTGGTTTTTGCCTATAAAAGCAATGCCTTGCATGAGGATTAAAGAGAGACTTACTAGCAATTGAACACAATTGAAAACACTTGAAACAACACTAAATACACAGCATTCAAAATCTTCAAAGCACCATTCAAAGAGTGAGAGATAGTAGCCAAAAACTAGTGTTATTATCCTACAAACCTCCAACATCCCAACTTTGCAAAACTTCAACCATTCAAGTCCTTTCCATTTCCTTGCAACAAGAGCATTGCTAGGAGTTCTGTAAGCACTCTAAAATCCTTATCTTTCATTTAGAATTGTTTCTTGCATCACTTATTTTGTTTAAACTCATTTTGCTCTAAAAAAACCCCCTTTGAATTTCAAAGAAATCCCAAGGTTTGCAAAACATTTGAACTGAGTTATTGCACTCATTTTATTGCTAATTTAAAAAGCTTTTCACTCCTCCAAAAATTCTGAGATTGTTTAGAAGTTGCTTCTGAACTCAAAATTTTGCAGTGTTCGCAGTGCGAAGCTCTGGTCGCAGTGCGACCATGACAGAACTCAGAATCTGAGTTTAGGCTTCTAAAAGCCAATTTTTGAGGTTCTAGCCCAAGAGCTCATAACCTAAGAGGATTAAAACTCATTTTATTCAAACCATATCAAAAGTTTTGCATGATATTGGAAGATTCACAAGTTTGAGCAACACTTTTTGAATAACTTGCGAAACAAGTTACGTTCAATAAACTTTTCAAAATCAAACTTGAGCAATAAGCTAAGTTCATCATTTTCAAAACCAATCTTGAACAATAACCTTGTTAATGATTTTCAATCAAACGTGAACTTAAGCCGGACTTGTTCACTTTTCAAAACCTTTTTCAAACTTGAGCCGAACTTGTGCGCTTTTCCAAATTTGTGCAAAACTTGTTCATTTCATAAACTTGCTCATTTTTCATGCACATAAACAAGGCAAACTTGTTCATAGGTTGCAACAACTAATTTGAACAATAAAACCTTTTCATTTGAGCTTTAAACCAAGTGTTTTGACAAACTTTGGGATTTCTTAAAATTCAAATAAAACTTGAATGAAAAAGGGATGGTTTGACATATGTCTCTCCATTTCCCCGATTGAACGAATGCGTGACGTATGTCTCGTCGTTTGGACAATCGTCATTCTATTTTCAACACATCCAACCACACCAAACCAATTCTTGGCCCTTTGTGGTCAATTTGAACCTTTTGGTCCCCCGTGACCATTTGATTCAATTTCTCGACTCGTTTGAGTCACTTTGGTCAATGTTCGATTCGGTTGAGTCCATTGCACCTTTTCTTGATCCCATCGGATCAATCGAACCTTTTTTGACTCGGTTGAGTCATTTTAATCTTTTTGTCCCCTCGCGGCCAATTCGAACCCTTTTTCCCCAACGGACATGCTTTTAACATTTCTAGCGCGATTTTAAACAAACGCTTAAGTCTCCCACACGTGAGCATACAAGCTACGTTTGATCGCAAGAATACGGTTAAAACATCGTTCATTAAAAAACAACCAACAAATACGTTTTTCTGCCAAAGAACTACGTAGCTTTGATTTCTCCATCGCACCGGGAGATACGTAGGAGCAAGATCATCATCTTGTCAAGCACAATAATAAAAACAACTTTTGTCCCCTTTATCATATTTTCTTTTTCCCTCTTACATATTCAAGCATGCAAGCAAAAACATTTAAAAACATTCCAAGCCTTAGCTAACTAGGAGGTTCCCGTTGAGTACAACGGACGTGAGGGGTGCTAATACCTTCCCCTTGCGTAATCGACTCCCGAACCCGATAATGGTTGCGATGACCATCCTTTCCTCATCGTCAAGGGTTTTATTATCGTTTCCCTTCAAAACAAAAAACTTAAGGGTTTATCAACGTTCCCTTTAAACGAAAAACTTTGGTGGCGACTTCACACAGCCTTGCTAGCGTTTGCGAATGCTCGAGGCTTGCGCGTTTTTAACGAGAGCGCACAGCTGGCGACTTCACTGGGGACACATTTCCCTCTAGCGAGTCAAGCCTATCCTAGTTAGCTTTTAAGCTAAATGTTTTTTTATCTTTTTGCTCGCATGCTTTCATTTTTATTGTTTATATCCTTCTCTTGCTTTATGTTTATAAATGCTTCATATTGCTTTATATCCATATTATTATATCAACTGCGGGGTTGTTACATGAGCGATGTTACTCCACATTGTTCGGGTTAATGCCGGACGTGTGAGGCTCTCTACCCGAGCTTGAGAGAAAATTAAGTTAGGATGGTGGTTGTGTAGCGGAAGCCCGCGTTGATGTATGTCCATGAGGTAGGATGCCAAACCCCGCCTAGAGGAGATTTTCACTTGGAATGTATTGAAGTCATGTGATTTATTCGCAATCGATGACCTTAATGTTGGAACAAAATGTGTTAAACAACTCTCTTCTTAATTAAGGGGGAGATTGTTGAAACATTATGTGTAAACATCTCTCTTTATGGTTTTGATGATAACAAAAGTGTTAAATAGAAAATTGGTTATTTGCTAATGCTTTGTTCAAGTGATTTCAGAACCATGTGTTTAAATGATCAGAACTTGATAATGATTATGGAAGAACAAGCTTAGAGCAAGAAAGGAAAGCTTAGAAGCAAGTTGCAAAGCTGGAAGAAAACTGGGTCTGAAGAGTGCTTCTGAAAAGTGCTCCTGAAGTGGTGCTACTGAAGTCAGCTTCTGAAGTCTGGGTGCTTCTGAAGAAGTCAACGAAAGTCAATGTCTGAAGACCTGCTTCTGAAGTCTGAGTCTGAAGAAGTGCTTCTGAAGTACTGTTCACGGAGAAGCTTCTGAAGGCTGATGTGGCATGGAAATCAACTGGTACTGTGCGCATTTAATGCCTGAATATGTCAGAGCAACCCAATGGAACAGTTGACTCCCTGACTCAGACATTCCCCAGCTTTTAAGGAAAGCAAATTCAAAAATGGCTGCTGCTCTGTTTTCTGGAAAAAGTTCAGCACACAATTTCAGCTATCCTAGCTCACAACTTGCAACGGCTCTTTTCCTAAAACCTGCAAGTCTTCAACAACTTTAATTTCCTCTATAAAAGGAAGAAGATTTGAAGAAGATTTTTGCTAAGACTCTTGGATAAAATCTGTCTGAAACTTGCTCTGTTTTGCTGTCAAAACTCAAAGTTCACAAACCTCTTAGAAATTCTGATTTCTGTTGTAACTTAGAATTTCTTAAGGTTAAGAGTCTTAACCTGTGTTGTATTAAGAGAACACCTCTGATATTTTATCAAGTGTTCAACCCAAACTCATTTCTTTGTAATTCAGTTTGGTCCCTAAGTCTCAGTCTGTATACTGAGCAATTGTAACCTCATTCCTTTGTGGTCTGAGCTGTTAGTCACATTCCTGGGTGGTCTGTGCAGGGAGTCTTATTCCTTTGTGGTCTAAGCAAGGTTGGTTCATTCCTTAGTGGTCTGAACATTAGAAGTCTTATTCCTTATTGGTCTAAGCAACTGGAAATCTCATTCCTTTGTGGTCTGAGTAATTGTAATCAGGCTGATTATAGTTGAAATCTCTTGTTGGAAAACAAGGGGACTGGACTACTTCCTACATTGGGAAGGAACCAGTATAAATCTTTGTGTGTCTCTCTTCCCTTCTCTATTTACTTGTTTATCCGCTGCAAACACTCTTTGAAAATAGTTCAGAACCTGGTTCTGAACTAATCTTAAGTTTTGAGAAGAAAAGAACCAAGTTTTTGAGTCACACAATTCAACCCCACCTTCTTGTGTGTGTTTTTCTCACCTTCAGTTGGTATCAGAGCTCCGGTTCTGATATTAACACTTAACAGTGTGTCAGTAGGATCCTGAGAAAAACATGTCATCAGATAATGAAGATTCACCTCCTCCTCCTCCTCCTCCTAGACATACTTCTGTACAATATGACTATGGTACAGATGACAGAAAATCTAGATCACACAATAAACCCCCAATGTTTACTGGTGATCCAGAAAAGTTCTCATGGTGGAAGAGCAAAATGTACAGTCATATAATTGGTATTGATGACTCACTTTGGAATATTATTGAAGATGGAATCTCAATACCAGTTGATGAAGAAGGTGTTGCTGTCAACAGAAGAGCTTTAAGTGATGCAGAAAGAAAGATTTATAGGAAGCATCACAATGTCAGAGGTATCATTGTGGATTCATTACCTCACAATGAATATCAGAAGTTGAGTGACAAGTCAACAGCCAAAGCAATATTCACATCCCTCTGCTCTAACTATGAAGGTAACAAAAAGGTTAGAGAAGCTAAGGCAAACATTCTTGTTCAGCAATATGAATTGTTCAAAATGAAAGAGGATGAAAATATTGAGGCAATGTTCTCAAGATTTCAGACTCTGGTTTCTGGACTTCAGATTCTGAAGAAGAATTATACCACAGCTGATCATGTGAATAAAATCCTTAGAAGTCTGCCATCTAAACGGAGACCTAAAGTGACTGCTATTGAGGAAGCTAAGGATCTGAATACTTTAAGTATTGAGGATCTTATAAGCTCCCTCAAGGTGCATGAACTAGGACTCAGTGAGGATGAGTCTGTTAGAGAATCAAAGTCATTAGCTTTGAAATCTAAAAGAAAGCCTGCTAAAGCTTTGAAAGCTATTGAATCTGAAGAAGAATTTCCTGAGGGAAATTCTGATGAAGATTCAGATGCTGATGAGCTTGCAATGCTTTCTAAAAGAATTCAGTATCTAATGAATAGAAAGAAAAAATTCTCTAACAGAAGCAGTAACTGAGGATCTGGTTCAAAGAGGGAAAACCAGAAGGAATGCTACAACTGCAAGAAACCTGGCCACTTCATTGCTGAATGTCCTGATCTTCAGTAGGACAAATCAAAGGAAAAAGCAAAGAAGTCCAGCTCAAAGTCTAGTAGTTTCAGAAACAAGCTTAAAAAGAGTCTCATGGCAACATGGGATGATCTGGACAATGAGTCTGAATCTGATGAAGAGGAAGCTAACCTAGCTTTGATGGCAACTGCATTTTCTGATGCAGAATCCTGTTCAGATTCAGATGAAGAAGATGAGGTATATTCTGAACTCACTAGATCTGAATTAATTGAAACAGTTAATGATCTTATGAGTCATCTAAAAAGCAAGTTAGGAGAAATTAAATCTTTGAAAAATAAAACTAACTTGCTATCTGAGGAAAATCTTAAACTTCAGAATCAAATATTTGAATATAATGAAGAAGTTGAAGAACTCAGAAAAGAGGCTCATAAGAAATCTGAAGAGATTCCTAATGAACATGAAATAGCTCTTCAGGATTTCATTTTAACTGGAATCAATAGAACTAAAATTGCCTCTATACTTTATAATATGGTCTGAAACAAAGGTGAAGGCATTGGCTATGATTCATTCAAACCTTCAAATGAATCAAACTCACCTTCCTTTTCTGAAAATATTTTAAAAGGCAATGTGAAATTATGGCCAGGCAATAAGAGTTTATCAGGTTCTGAACCAGACAGGTTCTGAACAATACGCAGAGCACAATAAATTGCTTAAAACAGAGCACACACAAACACAACACAAGCAGCAAAATAAAGTGCAGGAAAGTAAAAGGCACACAAGGTTTGTTAACCCAGTTCGGAGTAAACACCTCCTACTCTGGGGGATACCAATCCAGGAAGGAAATCCACTCTAGGATTTAACCCAAAGACTCAAGACACTGACTCCCAGTTCCCAGCCTTAGCAATTAAACTCCTCCTAGTCAGACTTCTACCCAACTCTGAGTATTAGAATCCTCTAACTTCCTATTCAAGCAACTAAACCCAGCTACTTGAACAACCCTTAACAATCCCCTGTTTTTGAACACAATTTCAATGACAACACTTCATTCGTACCTAAAGGCTTAGAATGAATTACAACTCAATAACAATCCTAAACCAACTCAAACTGAGTGGTGCACAAAGAAAAACTCTAAGTTCAACACACAGACTCAATTTTCTAAAATATAACTCTAAATTCGTATATCTTGAATAATGGCAGCAACTCTCCTTTTATAATCTTCAGCAAGCAACATTAATCTGAAACAAATCTTCTGAATTGATATGATTCTGAATAATGAATGGCTTGAAAAGGAAACAAATAAAACTGCAACATATCTCTCAAAGATTGCTTCAGTAAAATAAGAACATTCATAAACACGAGCCAAATCTTCAAAGATCTTCTCCAATTTAATCAGGCCTTCTAGAATCAACATGCTTGAATAAATTCTTGTTAAATCTCGCAAAGATTCGCGCCAAAAAATTCAGAAAAAACAGTTTCTGATGAAGTCAACAAAAGTCAACTTGGGCATCAGACTCACATTTCAGCTTCTGAAGTGCTACAGTGTGTCTGACCCAACTTTCAGCTTCTGATGAAATTTTCAGCTTCTGAACAGCTTCAAATGGAAAAACTTGCAACTGAAGATTTGTTCTAGACATGGAGATGCTACTATTCAACACATTGGATTTGCCAAAATATGCAGCCAACACCAAAATACTCAACAATCTCCCCCTTTGGCAAATTTTTGGCATCAGAAATTTCAATTGGCATCAGAGCAGGCACCCTGCCTGTGTTTTGGGTGAGATCCAGAGGACTTAATATCTGGCAAGCATGGATAGAGAAGGAGGATATGTCAATAGACCACCCCTACTTGATGGCACCAATTATGAGTACTGGAAATCAAGGATGTGTGCATTCCTGAAATCCATTGACAGCAGAACTTGGAAGGCTGTGATTAAAGGCTGGGATCATCCTGTGGTTTTGGACAAAGATGGTAACAAAACTGAGATTCTGAAGCCTGAAGAGGAGTGGACCAAAGCTGAAGATGATCTGTCACATGGAAACTCAAAGGCCTTGAATGCAATTTTCAATGGTGTTGACATGAACATGTTTAGACTCATAAAGCAGTGTACTGTGGCAAAGGATGCTTGGGAAATTCTAAAAACCACTCATGAAGGAACCTCTAAGGTTAAGCTATCCAAACTTCAACTACTCACAACAAAATTTGAAAACTTGAAGATGTTGGAGGATGAAACTGTTCAGGATTTTTACATGAATGTGCTGGACATGGCTAATTCCTTTGAATCTCTTGGGGAAAAGATGTCATATGAGAAATTAGTCAGAAAAATCCTCAGGTCACTCCCTAGAAGATTTGATATGAAGGTGACAGCAATTGAAGAAGCCCATGATATTTCCACTATGAAGGTTGAGGAGCTTATTGGATCCTTGTTGAACTTTGAAACTGCCTTCTGCAAACAGCCGGATAAGAAAGGGAAAGGAATAGCTTTTGTTGTTAATTCTGAAGCTGATGATCAATAAGAGCTTGATGAAGATGAAGATGATTTATCAGAAGCTGTAGTGTTGCTGGGAAAACAACTCAACAAAATTCTGAAGAATGTGGACAAGAAATCCAAAACCAAAGGTCAGAACTTCAGACTCAACTATAATAAGCAACAATCTGAAGAAAGTGGCAAACAATCAAGAGGTGTGCAGTGCTTTGAGTGTGAGGGTTTTGGACATATCAAGACAGAATGTCCTAATTTTCTCAAGAAGCAGAAGAAAAGCCTTGCTGTATCTTGGTCTGATGAGGATAGCTCAGAAGGAGAGGTTGAGAGTAAGTCAGCCAAACATGTTGCTGCTCTTATGTTCTCATAAGCTTGCTCAAAGTCTGTGCCTGTAGTCTATTCAGAGTCTGAAACTTCATCAGAAACTGAAACTTCATCAGAATCTGAAGCCTGTGATGAAGAATTGATTTTTGAGGAACCAGTTGTTTCTTATGAAGAATTATATCTCAGAAATCAAGAATTGATCAAGTTATTAGAGACTGATAAGGAAACTGTATGTCAGCTGCAGTCTGAAAGATGTGCTCATATAGGACAGATTGTTGATCTTAATGATGAAGTAATACAAATGAATTCTCAACTTGATCAGATGAAGAAGCAAGTTAGGATGATGAACTCTGCTACTGATAAGTTGGAGGAGATTCTGGATGCTCAGAAACAAGGGAAACATAAGGGTTTAGGATTTGTGGATGAGAGTCTGAACCTCAAGAAGAAAAATCCTGTCAAACAATTTGTACCTGCTTCTGAATCTTATGATTCTATGATTGGGACATCAAAGATGAGACCTCAGATGCAATCTCAGAAGAAAGCTCAGAAGCAAATTCAGATGAGACCTCAGAAGCAAGTTCAGATGCTGCCTCAGAAGCAACCCCAGAAATTTTTCAGAAACAAAAGAAGAAATCGTACTTGGGTTTGTCATCACTGTGGAAAGAAGGGGCATATCAAACCATTTTGTTTCAAGCTTTATGGTTATCCTGAGCACTTTAATCACAAAAGAGTTGAACCTGCTCCTAAAAAGGTCAATGTTCAGAAGGTTTGGAGACCTAAAGGTGAGACTGTTGGTCTAATGGCTAATACTTCTCAGAAAGCTCTATCTAAGAAAGACTGGTATTTTGATAGTGGCTGCTCCAGACACATGACTGGTGTGAAGAAGCTGTTAAGCAACTTAAAGCCTTATCCCAGAAAATATGTAACATTTGGTGATGGAGCAAAAGGTGAGATTATTGGAATAGGTGATTTAATTGGTGATGGTTTACCAAGGCTTAATGATGTGTTGCTAGTTAAAGAACTAACATCTAATTTGATCAGTATCAGTCAATTGTGTGATCAAAACCTGAAAGTAAATTTCAATAAGAAAGAATGTTTGGTGACTGATCAAGAGGGTAATGTTCAGATGAGGGGCTGCAGATCAGAAGATAATTGTTATCTATGGAAATCTGAAGAAGAGGACAAGATCTGTCAAATGCTTGGGCATTTAAACATGAAAGTTTTGAAGAATATCAAGTCTGTGCAACCTAAAGTCAAGGTTGATGAATCTGGAGTAGCAAAGAAACTGGATGATAGTGAATCTGAGGAATTTGCTGCCATCAGACTCTCTGTGCAGAAGATAATTGATAGACTTCAGAAGAAGATTGATGAGAGGAATAAGTCTGGTTTGAATTCTTCAAATGTTTTCCTGTACAAGGACTTATAGCAATTACAGCAAGCTGGATGTGAGGAAGAAAGAGTACCTGCCAGTTTTGCTAAGGCTGAAAGTGTTCCTGAACATATGTCTAAATCTGAAAATGGGATTATTTTTGCAGATTTTTGTGCAGTTGCTTATTTGATTTCTGTCCCCAGTGTGAAATCAGTGCTTTGTCATAATTTTGTGGCTAAAAAGGGGGAGAAAAACTTATGTTTAAGATCAGACATGAGCTGTTTAGAGTGTGTGCTGTCAGATTATAGTGTGGTTCAGAAGTTGCAGGTTTTGCTCAGAATTCATAACCAATGCAACATGAGATGTGTTGGTGATATTGAGGGGGAGTGTGTGTCTCCGGGGGAGTACAAGGTTATTATATTCCTGAGTTATGATGTATTCCTGAAGTGTTTCAAAAGTTACTTGTCCCACAAGTTACTGCAGTTCAGAATTAAGGGGGAGTTTTTAATGTTGAATGCTGAGTTGCAGGGGGAGTGTTGTGAAGCTTCAGGAGTGTTTGTGATGATCAGGAGTTGATCAATAACTGTGTTTTGTGAGCTTCAAGTGTATCAGAAGCTGTTATGTGTGTATCAGTGTTCAGAAGCTGAAACTGATTGGTTTATAATGTTTAACATAGATCAGAGAGTGTTTTGTCCGCTGCCTATCTCTTTGATATGTTATTTAATTGTGGAGTTCTTCATTGCTGAGTTAATTTGATGGGAGATTGAAGAACTTGAGTGTGTGAACATTGGTTTTAGCCAAAACATGCAGCCAACACCAAAAGACTCAACACAATGGTATATGCTTTGTGCCTGCTTCTGATAACTCTGAGAAATTGAAAAGGTCAGAAACTGAGACTAAGTCTGAAGTTCTGAACAGCTCAGACTCTGAAGCTTCTGAACCTAAGGGTAAGATAAAGGTAGATGTCAAAACCTTGCCTAAATCTAAGCCAAAAGGTCCTAAGCCTAAGAATAAGAGAAAATCAGACTCTGAACCTGAAAATGTTCAGAATCTGAAGAGTTCAGAACCTGGAGCTAGTAAGTCTCAGAATCTGAATAATTCAAATTCAAATTTTTCAAAGACTGGGTTTACTAAAACTTCAAAATCTATTAAACCAGTCAAAACAAAACATTTTCAATCTCAGAATGTTGAGCAAAGCAAGCAAAAGCAAACCAATCAGTTTTTTGCTCTTAATTGCTGTAAGAAAGGCAAAACTGAAGCTTGCCTTGTGTCTGAAGCTAACAAGGTTAGAATTCTGAGGAAATCAGAACCAAAGTACTCAATGGTTCAGACTCTAAACAAATCAGAATGAAAGACCTTCCAGTCTAAGGTTCTGAAGAAATCTGAGTCCAAACCTTTGAGAACTCAAGTTCTGAAGAACTCAGGTTCTGAAACACAGACTTATTCAAGATACAAGGATTCATATCCAAAGTATTAGAACAAGTCTGGATATCATAACTTTAGACACAAGATGAAAAAGCCAAAACCTTTCAGGACTAACCCCAAAGGACCCATGAAAATCTGGGTACCTAAGTCTGAGATCATTTCAATTGCAGATATGCTTAACATCCAAAGAAAAGGAAAGGTCCTGGTACCTGGACAGTGGATGCTCGCATCATATGACAGGGGACAAGTCTATGTTCCAAACCCTGACTCTGAAAGAGGGAGGAACTATGGGGTTTGGAGGAAGTCAGAAAGGAAAGATCATTGGTACTGGTAAGATAGGTAATTCTTCCCTGTACATTGATAATGTTTGGCTGGTAGATGGACTTAGACATAATTTACTTAGCATAAGTCAATTATGTGATAGTAATTATGAAGTCTTGTTCAATAAGAACACTTGCACTGTAATCAACAATGAAAATAAGTCTGTAGTGTTCAAGGGTAGTAGGAAAAACAATGTTTATAAAATAAACTTTTCTGAATTGGTTCAGCAGAAGGTTGTTTGCATTCTGTATGTGAGTGATGAGAAATGGGTTTGGCACAAAAGGCTGGGACATGCTAACTGGAGACTCATCTCTAAGCTTAGCAAGTTACAGCTGGTTAGAGGCCTACCCAACATTGATTATCACTCAGATGCTCTGTGTTCAGCATGCCAAATTGGAAAATTTTCTAAAACTTCTTTTAAATCTAAGAACATTGTTTCCACCTCAAAACCTTTAGAACTCCTTCACATTGACTAGTTTGGTCCTATTGGAACAGCTTCAATCAATGGGAAGAAGTATGGACTTGTAATTGTTGATGATTACAGTGGGTGGACTTGGGTTAAATTCCTTAGAACCAAAAATGAAACATATGATGTGTTTTTCAAATTCTGCAAACAAGTACAAAATGAAACTGATTTGAAAATTTTAAAAATCAGAAGTGATCATGGTGGGGAATTTGAAAATGAACCATTTGAAAATTTTTGTGAAGATCATGGAATTATCCATGAGTTCTCATCTCCTAGAACTCCACAACAAAATGGAGTTGTAGAGAGAAAGAACAGATCTTTACAGGAAATGGCCAGAACCATGATCCATGAATCCAAAATCGCTAAGTACTTTTGGGCAGAAGCTGTAAACACAGCATGTTATATTCAAAATAGGATCTATATCAGACCTATTCTGAATAAAACAGCATATGAACTGTTTAAAGGAAGAAAACCCAGTATTTCTTATTTTCATCAGTTTGGTTGTACATGCTACATACTAAACAATAAAATCTACCTAAAGAAATTTGATGCCAAGGCTCAAAAGGGTACCTTTTTAGGATACTCAGAGAGATCTAAGGCATACAAGGTGTATAATTTTAAAACACATGTTGTTGAAGAAGCTATACACATTAGGTTTGATGATAAGAAGCCTGGTAATGAAATACCAGAGCTGGTTGAGAGTTTTGCAGATGTCAGAATCTCAGAAGAACCTTCAGAAGCTGAACCTAGTTCAGAGTCTGATGAAGGTTCAGAAGCTGAAAACAATGAAGAATCTGAGAAACTCTCTGATAATGACACTACTCCTGAAGCAAATCAAGACCAACATGGTTCTGAACAAATCCCTGATGGTTCTTCAGAAGCTAATCCACCCAGAACCTCATTTAAGTACAAGTTTTCACATTCTGAGGAGTTAATCATTGGAAACAAGAACAGTCCAAGAAAGACAAGATTAGCATTCAGTCAGAATGAGTCTATGCTTGGCCTGCTATCCATGATTGAGCCCACAACTGCTGATGAAGCACTTGCTGATGATGGTTGGATTGTAGCAATGCAAGAAGAACTGAACCAGTTTCAAAGGAATGATGTCTGGGATCTAGTTGCAAGACCTGATCATAAGAACATCATTGGAACAAAATGGGTATTCAGGAACAAGCTCAATGAACAAGGAGAAGTGATCAGAAACAAGGCTAGATTAGTAGCTCAAGGGTACAGCCAGCAAGAAGGAATTGATTATACTGAAACTTTTGCTCCGGTTGCAAGACTGGAAGCAATCAGGTTACTTCTTTCTTATGCTGTTAATCATGATATCATCTTGTATCAAATGGATGTTAAGAGTGTTTTTTTAAATGGTGTAATTTCTGAAGAAGTGTATGTGAAACAACCTCTTGGTTTTGAAGATGTTAAAAATCCAGATTATGTTTTTAAACTTAAGAAGTCTTTGTATGGTCTGAAACAAGCTCCCAGAGCTTAGTATGAAAGGCTAAGCAACTTCTTGATTAAAAATGATTTTGTAAGAAGTCATGTTGACAATACACTCTTTAGGAAAACTGTTAAGAAAGAAATCTTAATTGTGCAAATATATGTGGATGATATCATATTTGGTTCTACTAATGCCTCCCTTTGCAAAGAATTTTCAAAGTTAATGCAGGATGAATTTGAAATGAGCATGATGGGAGAGTTGAAATTCTTCTTGGGAATTCAAATCAACCAATGCAAAGATGGTGTTTATGTTCATCAGTCCAAGTACACTAAGGAGCTTCTGAAGAAGTTCCAGCTGGATGATTGCAAGCTGATGACAATACCAATGCATCCTACCTGCACCTTAAGCAAAGAGGACAATGGCTCTAAAGTAGATCAGAAGCTGTACAGAGGTATGATAGGTTCTCTCTTATACTTAACTGCTTCTAGGCCAGATATTTTATTTAGTGTATGTCTGTGTGCTAGATTCCAGTCAGATCCTAGAGAATCTCATATGACTGCTGTCAAGAGAATCTTTAGGTATCTGAAAGGAACAACTAATTTGGGACTTCTGTATAAGAAATCTCTGAATTATAAGCTAGTTGGATTCTGTGATGCTGACTATGCTGGGGACAGGATTGAAAGAAAATCCACCAGTGGAAACTGTCAGTTTCTTGGTGAAAATCTGATATCCTGGGCCAGCAAGAGACAAGCAACCATTGCTTTGTTAACAGCAGAAGCAGAATACATCTCAGTTGCAAGTTGTAGCACACAACTGCTCTGGATGAAACATCAATTAGAGGATTATCAGATTCATGCAGATAATATTCCTATTTATTGTGATAATACTGCTGCAATATGTCTGTCTAAAAATCCAATTCTGCATTCTAGAGCCAAGCACATAGAAATAAAACATCATTTTATAAGAGATTATGTTCAGAAGGGTGTTTTAGATATTCAGTTCATTGATACTGATCATCAATGGGCTGACATATTCACAAAACCCCTAACAGAAGAAAGATTCAATTTTATTAAAAAGAATCTGAACATGCATTTTGTCTCTTGAGAAATGTGCTTGAATCTGAATGAAAACCTTGATTCTGAGTTTATCATAAGCTAGGACTTATCAGACACTCATTTTCCGAGAGTCTGAAGAAAGTTAAGCCTGAAAAACTTCAGAGTCTGAAGGATCAGAACCTGGATTTTCGGACTTCTGAATCTGATAGGAATCTAATGCTTGGTCAGAATCTGATAAGTATAACCCTGGGCAATGATGACTAAAGCTTTGAAAGTTTATACTCTATTCCTCCCAAAGTCATCAATTTAAAAATGTGATTATCTGTTTTGGTATCAATTGCTAAAAATTGCTTTAATTTCAATTGGTATCAGTTTGTTCTAAACTGTTTTAACACAGACACATTTTTCAAATGCTCAATTTGTATCAAACATGTTCAGCCTTTAGAACTTATTTTCAAATTTGGTATCAGCACTGAACCATATTTTGGTATCAGGTTCTGATATAAGTTCAGTAGTTCAAAAACCTTCATTTGGTATCAAGCTCTGAGATAAACCTTCAGTTGGTATATGAACTGAACATTCTTTGTTTAAAATAGCTCAGATTTGCTCTGATACTGAACAAAATATACTGAACAACCATGTCTGAACACAAAATGCTCTGATCAGAAGCACTGAACTATCTTTTTCTGCTTCTGAACAACATTCTATTGTCAATGCAATGTCATATACTCATTAAAAAAACAAGTATGCTCTGATGCCCATCCTTGCTGCTTGATTATCTATATGATTGCATAATTATCTCACATGTCTTTTCAAACTCTTTTCAATGCTCTGATACACATGTTTTCAAACCCTTTTAACTTTTTGTTGATGACAAAAGGGGGAGTAAGTAAAACAAGTATTAAAGCTCCTGAGCTCAAAAATAAGTTAAATTCTGTCAGTAATTAACTTATGAAAGGGGAGTAAGAAGTATTAAGACCTGAGGCTCTGAACATAAGTTAAGTTCTGAATAAATTTAACTTATGAGAACTGTTATTAACTCTTAGCCTCTGAATTGAAATTATGTGAGATACATAACTCTTAATGAGTTAAAATGAATTTAAAATAACTTGGATAAGACTCAGGGAGCTTACAAAACTCATCCTGTGGATTATCAGACTTAGGGGGAGAGCTTACAAACCTCAGAACCTGAAGTCAACAAGTTATTTATAATTCTGAGTGATAATTTCACTTAATTGTTTAAAGTTGAGTTTAATTAACATGGATAAGAATCAGGGGGAGCTTACAAACCTAACCTTGAGGATTGTCAGACCTAGGGGGAGCTTACAAACCTCTCCTGAAGTCAGCTTGTTAATTAAACTTAACAACAATTCTGAAATTTTCACATTTGTGTTTTAAACTGAACTTATTTAACTTGGATCAAACTCAGGGGGAGCTTACAAACCTCACACCCTGCAGTTAACTTGTTAATTAAGTTAACAACAATTTTCTGATTTAATACTTGTGTTTGTCATCATCAAAAAGGGGGAGATTGTTGGAACAAAATGTGTTAAACAACTCTCTTCTTAATTAAGGGAGAGATTGTTGAAACATTATGTGTAAACATCTCTCTCTTTATGGTTTTGATGATAAAAAAAGTGTTAAATAGAAAATTGGTTATTTGCTAATGCTTTGTTCAAGTGATTTCAGAACCATGTGTTTAAATGATCAGAACTTGATAATGGTTATGGAAGAACAAGCTTAGAGCAAGAAAGGAAAGCTTAGAAGAAAGTTGCAAAGCTGGAAGAAAACTGGGTCTGAAGAGTGCTTCTGAAAAGTGCTCCTGAAGTGGTGCTACTGAAGTCAGCTTCTGAAGTCTGGGTGCTTCTGAAGAAGTCAACGAAAGTCAACGTCTGAAGACCTGCTTCTGAAGTCTAAGTCTGAAGAAGTGCTTCTGAAGTACTGTTCACGGAGAAGCTTCTGACGGCTGATGTGGCATGGAAATCAACTGGTACTGTGCGCATTTAATGCCTGGATATGTCAGAGCAACCCAATGGAACAGTTGTCTCCCTGACTCAGACATTCCCCAGCTTTTAAGGAAAGCAAATTCAAAAATGGCTGCTGCTCTGTTTTCTGGAAAAAGTTCAGCACACAATTTCAGCTATCCTAGCTCACAACTTGCAACGACTCTTTTCCTAAAACCTGCAAGTCTTCAACAACTTTAATTTCCTCTATAAAAGGAAGAAGATTTGAAGAAGATTTTTGCTAAGACTCTTGGATAAAATCTGTCTGAAACTTGCTCTGTTTTGCTGTCAAAACTCAAAGTTCACAAACCTCTTAGAAATTCTGATTTCTGTTGTAACTTAGAATTTCTTAAGGTTAAGAGTCTTAACCTGTGTTGTATTAAGAGAACACCTCTGATATTTTATCAAGTGTTCAACCCAAACTCATTTCTTTGTAATTCAGTTTGGTCCCTAAGTCTCAGTCTGTATACTGAGCAATTGTAACCTCATTCCTTTGTGGTCTGAGCTGTTAGTCACATTCCTGGGTGGTCTGTGCAGAGAGTCTTATTCCTTTGTGGTCTAAGCAAGGTTGGTTCATTCCTTAGTGGTCTGAACATTAGAAGTCTTATTCCTTAGTGGTCTAAGCAACTGGAAATCTCATTCCTTTGTGGTCTGAGTAATTGTAATCAGGCTGATTATAGTTGAAATCTCTTGTTGGAAAACAAGGGGACTTGACTACTTCCTACATTGGGAAGGAACCAGTATAAATCTTTGTGTGTCTCTCTTCCCTTCTCTATTTACTTGTTTATCCGCTGCAAACACTCTTTGAAAATAGTTCAGAACCTGGTTTTGAACTAATCTTAAGTTTTGAGAAGAAAAGAACCAAGTTTTTGAGTCACACAATTCAACCCCCCCCCCTTCTTGTGTGTGTTTTTCTCACCTTCAGTTGGTATCAGAGCTCCGGTTCTGATATTAACACTTAACAGTGTGTCAGTAGGATCCTGAGAAAAACATGTCATCAGATAATGAAGATTCACCTCCTCCTCCTCCTCCTCCTCCTCCTAGACATATTTCTGTACAATATGACTATAGTACAGATGACAGAAAATCTAGATCACACAATAAACCCCCAATGTTTACTGGTGATCCAGAAAAGTTCTCATGGTGGAAGAGCAAAATGTACAGTCATATAATTGGTATTGATGACTCACTTTGGGATATTATTGAAGATGGAATCTCAATACCAGTTGATGAAGAAGGTGTTGCTGTCAACAGAAGAGCTTTAAGTGATGCAGAAAGAAAGATTTATAGGAAGCATCACAATGTCAGAGGTATCATTGTGGATTCTGATTCATTACCTCACAATGAATATCAGAAGCTGAGTGACAAGTCAACAGCCAAAGCAATATTCACATCCCTCTGCTCTAACTATGAAGGTAACAAAAAGGTTAGAGAAGCTAAGGCAAATGTGGAAGGAAAACCACTAGCAAGAATTGAATCCAACATCACTAATATTACCGGTGTTGGAGGAATGACGAGAAGTGGTAGAGTCTTCGCTCCGAAAGAACTCGGGAAGGCACCAGCTGAACTACCAAGAGAGCCGCTCAAAGAAAAGAGTGTGGAAGAGGATGAGAATCAAGCGGGACCCTCTCAAAAAGCAGCCCCACAAAAGGAGGCCGAGGAGTTCTTAAGAATAATCCAAAAGAGCGAGTATAAGATCATTGACCAGTTGGGTCAAACTCCCTCCAAGATCTCCATGTTATCCCTACTACTAAGCTCGGAGGCTCACCGAGAAGCATTACTGCGAATCCTCAGCGAGGCACATGTCACGAAGGACATCCCTGTGGACCAATTCGACGGGATAGTCGCAAATATTACCTCGAGTAGGTACTTGGGTTTCAACGACGATGAGTTACCCGACGAGGGGCATATTCATAACCGCGCTTTGCACATCTCCGTGAAGTGCATGGACCACATCCTCTCTCGAGTGTTAGTGGACACGGGGTCATCATTAAACGTCATGCCCAAGTCTACCCTTCTAAAGCTATCATGTGAAGGGACAGTAATGAAGCCAAGCGCTTTGGTGGTAAAAGCTTTCGATGGGTCAAGAAGGGCCGTCGTAGGGGAGATTGACATGCCAGTTCAAATTGGGCCTAAGGTTTTCTCTATCACCTTCCAAGTCATGGATATTAATCCAACTTACAGTTGTCTTCTCGGACGACCATGGATTCACATCGCCGGAGCCATCACCTCTACCCTACATCAGAAACTTAAGTTCATTGTCGATGACAAGATGATTGTAGTTTCCGGGCAAGAGGATATGATGGTAAGCCATCTTTCGTCGTTCCGTTATATAGAAACAGACGAAGAAGATGTGGATGTTCCCTTCCAATCTTTGGAAGTAGCGAATGTCGTGACTTTGAGATCAAAGCCCAAGGAAAAGGCTAGGATAGCCATGTCATCGTGGAGGGCAGTAAGAGAAGCTCTAGAAGAGAGTAGACCCACTGGATGGGGCAAATTAGTGGACATACCTGAGAAGAAGAATCGTTTCGGGTTAGGATATCATCCATAAGCCGAAACCTCCTCAAAGCCTCAAAAGCAAGGGATCCTTCCCATTTTGGAAACATTTGTCAGTGCGGGTTTTATCAATGAAGATCAAGTGGCTCTGCTTGAAGACGCGGATGAAGACGTGCCTGATTTGGTGTATCGTTGTGCTTCGGATGAAACATTGAACAACTGGAGGGCTATCGCAATTCCCGAAATCATTACCAAGCTCAAGTAATATACCACGTTCGTTTTTGCTTTTTGAAAAAAAAATCATCTAGCTCTGCCCAAGGTAAATGATTAATTGTGTGGGGCCCCCATGTTTTAAGTTATTTTCAATCATAAATAAAATGGCATTTTATGTCCAATTGAGTTCTTTTTCTTTTGTTTCTTTAATTGCATTTGTTTTAAAAAATTTTTTTTTACAAAAGCCTAAAATAAAAATCATACTCATGCAGATCCACAAATCCACCCTCCAAAAACAACACTGCCTTAATCCCTTATGACTTCGATTTCCCGATTAATCAAGCGGAAGATAATGAAGAGGACGATTTTGAACTGCCTGAAGAATTGTCCAGACTTGGGGATCAAGAGGATAAGGTAATACAACCCCATCAAGAATCAGTTGGAGTGATCAACTTGGGGACCGAAGAGGATAAGAAAGAGATCAAAATAGGAGCCTCGCTGCAAGAGGATGTGAAGGAAAAGTTGGTTAAGCTTCTACAAGAGTATGTGGATGTATTCGCTTGGTCGTATCAAGACATGCCAGGTTTAGACCCTAACATCATCGTACATAAACTGCCACTCAAGCCAGAACGCCCACCAGTAAAGCAAAAATTGAGGAGAACCCGACCCGACATGGCTCTCAAGATTAGAGAGGAGGTCAAAAAGCAGTTTGATGCCGGCTTTTTAGCCGTAACCAAATATCCGACATGGGTTGCCAACGTTGTGCCAGTCCCAAAGAAGGATGGCAAAGTTAGAATGTGTGTGGATTACCGGGACTTGAATAAAGCAAGCCCAAAGGATGATTTCCCGCTACCACATATTGACATATTGGTAGACAACACCGCCCAATTCTCAGTCTTCTCCTTTATGGACGGCTTCTCGGGATATAACCAAATCAAAATGGCTCCAGAAGACATGGAGAAAACCACATTCATCACCCCATGGGGAACTTTCTGCTATAAGGTAATGCCTTTCGGATTAACAAATGCCGGGGCAACATACCAAAGAGCAATGGTGACTCTTTTCCATGACATGATTCATAAGGAAATAGAGGTCTACGTCGATGACATGATTGCCAAATCCCAAACAGAGGAGGATCATCTAGTCCATCTGCAAAAGCTTTTCGAACGCCTGAGAAAGTTCAAACTGCGCTTAAACCCTAACAAGTGCACATTTGGTGTTAGATCCGGAAAGTTATTGGGTTTCATCGTCAGCCAAAGGGGTATTGAAGTGGATCCTGACAAGGTATAGGCCATACAGGATATGCCAGCGCCAAATACCGAGAAAGAGGTCCGTGGGTTCTTAGGAAGATTGAACTACATCACTAGGTTCATCTCACATATGACATCCACCTGCGAACCAATCTTCAAACTGCTAAGGAAGAATCAAGCTGTTCAGTGGAACGAGGACTGCTAAGAGGCGTTTGACAAGATCAAACAATACCTGCAAGAACCACCAATTTTAATACCTCCGGTTCCGGGTAAACCCCTCATTTTATACCTAACCGTGCTTGAGGGATAAATGGGTTGTGTGTTAGGACAACAAGATGAAACGGGAAGAAAAGAACACGCAATCTACTACCTAAGCAAGAAGTTCACCGACTGTGAATCAAGGTATACTCCACTTGAAAAGACTTGCTGCGCTTTAGCATGGGCTGCTCGACGCTTAAGGCAATACATGTTGACCCATACAACTTGGTTGATATCCAAAATGGATCCAATCAAGTACATCTTTGAAAAGCTTGCCCTCACGGGAAAGATAGCCCGTTGGCAAATGCTTCTATCTGAGTATGACATCCAATATGTTACTCAAAAGGCTATCAAAGGGAGTGTTTTATCCGAGCACCTTGCTCACCAGCCAATGGAGGATTATCAACCCATACAATTCGACTTCCCTGATGAAGACGTTGTAGCGTTGAATGATGAAAAGATCATAAGTGATGATGAAGGGCCAGAACCGAGAGCTCGATGGAAGCTCGCTTTCGACGGCGCCTCAAATGCCATGGGGCACGGGATCGGGGCAGTTTTAATCTCCCCAAGAAATGGATACCAACCCTTCACAGCAAGGTTATGCTTTGACTGCACCAATAACATGGCAGAATATGAAGCATGCATCCTAGGCCTCGAAGCAGCAATTGATCTAAGGATCAAAATCCTTGAAGTATACGGTGACTCAGCCTTAGTCATCTATCAAGTCAAAGGAGAATAGGAAACAAAGCATCCCAATTTGATTCCCTACCGTGCCCGGTTTGTAGAGTTGATTGAGCATTTTGATGAAATCACCTTCCATCACATACCTCGAGAGGAGAATCAGGTAGCAGATGCCTTGGCTACATTATCATCAATGTACCAAGTAAATTTCCACAATGAGGCGCCAATCTTAAAGATGGATTGTAGGGACAAACCGGTTGTATGTGCAGCAGTCGAAGAAGGACTTGACAACAAACCCTGGTTCTACGACATCAAGCGATACCTCGAAAAGCAAGAGTATCCAGAAGATATCTCACAAACCGACAAGAGAACCCTCAGGAGATTGGCATCCCAGTTTTTCCTCAGCGAAAACACCCTCTACAAAAGAAACTATGACCTGGTCTTGCTCAGATGTGTGGATAAACATGAAGCGGACATGCTCATCAAAGAAATCCACGAGGGATCTTTTGGAACCCATGCCAATGGGCATGCAATGGCAAAGAAAATCCTAAGGGCGGGCTATTACTGGCTAACCATGGAAGCTGACTGTTTCCGCTATGCCAAGACTTGTCACAAATGCCAAATTTATGCTGACAAGGTGCATGTGCCACCAACTCCCCTGAACGTCATGACCTCACCCTGGCCGTTCTCTATGAGGGGCATAGACATGATTGGAATGATCGAGCCCAAGGCTTCAAATGGACATCGCTTCATCCTCGTTGCCATCGATTATTTCACCAAGTGGGTCGAAGCAGCTTCATATGCAAACGTAACTAAACAAGTGGTAGCCCGATTCATCAAAAAGGAAATCATCAAAAAGGAAATCGTGCTTCCCATTGAGGTTGAGATTCATTCGTTAAGGGTCTTGATGGAAACCAAGTTAGAAGAAGCCGAATGGGTCCAAACAAGGTTCGACCAATTGAACCTCATAGAGGAAAAGCGTCTGACAGCGTTATGTCATGGACAACTCTACCAAAAGAGACTTAAGAGGGCATTCGACAAAAAGGTCCGTCCTCGAGGATTCAAAGAAGGAGACCTAGTGCTCAAGAAGATATTACCCATCCACAAAGATCCCCGCGGGAAATGGACTCCTAGCTATGATGGACCATACGTGGTAAAGAAAGCCTTTTCTGGCGGAGCTTTAATCATCACCACTATCGACGGAGAAGAGTTCCCACTCTCAATAAACTCCGATGCAGTCAAGAAGTACTATGCCAAAAAAAAAAGAGAAAAAAAAAAAAAGAAAAGCTCGCTAAATCGAAAACCTGAAAGGGCGGTTTAGGCAATAGAGAGCGTCCTGGTAGATCGAAAACCTGAAAAGGCGGTCTAGGCAAAAATTAAGGACATCAAAAAAGGAAATATACCCCGGTGGACTGAAAACTCGAAAGAGCGGTCCAGGTAAAAGTTAGGGGTTTCAAATAAAAAAGAAAGGCAAATGACTGCAACATTCAAGATCCGGACAAGATTCAGGAGGGGAAGAATCGGTCTCGTCATCATCTTTCAAAGAATTTCGAAGTCATAAGGAAAATAGCATGTGTTGTACCAAAACAACCCTCAAACAATTTTCTTTTTGTTTTTGATTTTTCTTGTCTTTCTCTATCTTTTTCCCAGAGGAGTAATCACTTCTCACTTCATGTATTGTTACCCATTCAAGAGATCAAATCTGCATTGAATAAAATCTTTTTTTACCTTTTTTATTATTTTGTGTCTCATTAGCGCATGAAATGTTGTTTTATTCATGGTAAAGAAAAATGCATTGAAACATGGGAAATAATAAAAAAAAAAAACTTGCAAAAACAAATGTGTTTTACTTGAATTTTTGTAAATGTCGAAAGAATTTCGGTGGTCCCCAATGTTGCATCAAAAGACTCCAAGCCTGAAACGATTTGGTCAGTCATCTTAAGACTTATGCTCTTCAGCAGAAATAAGTGCGTAGCTCACGGCACGTGAGGCGCAAATGTAACATCCGGTATTTGGATCCGGGATTTGGAACCTAACGGCCCCCGCGATCCCCCGCGATGTACTCATGGACTTCTCCACCCCCATGTGGAGTTTCATGCCTTCCGTGGGAATCGAACCGTGTACCTGGGGCCTAAGTACAAGTTCTTTGCATTCCCACTACCAATTGAGGTGTAACATCCCGCTTAACACCTGAATAATTATCAGTGTCGAGACGACATATCAAAGATATTTTGGGAAGGGCAATTTGGTAATTGCCGTGTTTAGATTTCTATAAAAGGGGAAAACCATAATTTTCCCTCATTTCTCATTCTCTTTCTCTCTCTAAAAATCACAAGTTTCCTTTCCTTCTCTCTCTATTCCCACGCCACTCTCTCTTCCCTTCAATCATCAACCTTTAACCTCTAATCTTGCCCCAAATCAGCATGCAAGCACACTCTTGTGACTCTTGGGCCAATTTGGAAGAAAAAGGAGCAAGAAATCAAGAAAGGATAAAAGGATTAGAGACTAGGGTTTTAGCAAAGAAGAAGCAATCAAGCTAAGGTTTTGGAATGAAAGTTAACAAGCTTTGATCAGATGTTTGAGGTGAGCTCCTAGAGGGTTTAGATCCTCACTTTGCTTATGCTTTGAGTTTTTAGCATTAAGAACTAGGTTTGCAAAATTTATGCCATAAATCCTTTTTGGCTTGTGATTACATGAACACATATGTTATGAGTTGATTTTATGTCTTGGGAATCTTTCCCATAAGCTGTTTTGTTGATTGGAGAGGATTGGTTTAGCCTTGAAAGCAAATCATGAATTCTGCAGGGGACAAAATCGGCCACCGATTTCCCAAATCGGCCACCGATTTTGTGGCTGGCTATTCTTGGTGTTTACGGCATATTTCGGCCCCCGATTTTCCAGCCACTCAATTTCATGTTCTTGAGTATAGGAATGGAATTAAGGTATGATAGGTAATGGGTATGACATTGGGAGATGATTACACAATTTCTAAGTTATGTAGAGGAATAATAGAGCTAGTAATGGGATTACCCCTTACTAAACAACTTCATATACTCGTTAAGCAATGTGCAAGCCAAGAATATTTCAGTGGTTAAGTTAGAACCTTTTATAGGATAAGCACTTATGAATAAAGTTATAGATGAATTTCCTCTAGAATGCGAGGATGTTAGGAATGCTTCGGCAATCGAAGTTACAGTTAAGTTATAGCGTTGGTTCTCCAACAGTCATAGGTGGCTTATGAGAACGATAAGCCCAGAATCATAGGTTATAGGATATACGTTATAGGATTGTCATATGATTACAGTAACAGATTATATGTTCATATGTTAAAGTTAAAGAATTAAAGATTAAAGATATTGGCGTGCTTGCACGTTTTACAGTTACAGGGCGTGTTCATCAGACTCCGGGATTCGCCGGATGGGACTTCTCCGAGAGGGTTGTCCACACGTTTTATAGGGAGTCCGGTGTTAGCCTGATATGATAGGAATTTCACCGGTTTATAGGGAGACGTATCTCGGGGTTGCTCCACCCGGGCTGCCCTCCGTAAAATGAACTCAGATTAATTGCTTGTTCAACGCTAACAGCTAACATAAAACTGCTATAGAACTGTTTATATGTTTTATGTTTTATAGTTATAATCAAAGTTACAGTTACAGTTATAGTCACAGGAAATTTACAGATATAGTTATAGACAGTTATCAGAAAGTGATCCTAGGTTTTCCCCTCGATCACTAAGTTAAAGTTATAGGCAGAATACAGTTATGGTTATAGACAGTTACAGTAAAGGTTATAGGCAGTTTAAGTTATAGTTACAGGAGGACTTATAGTCATAGGCAGATAAAAGACTTGGCGATCATAGGAAATCCCCAACATTGCCAAGGTAGGCATGGCGACCCTAGGTTCCCTGTGGTTGCCAACAGTAGGTTGGGTAGAGCTCACTGAGACATTATGTCTCATCCCATTCCTTCTGGTGCAGGTTTACAGGCATGTCAGAGGTTCGTGATGAAGTTCTTCATAGAGATGCTGGATGGAGTACAGTTGCTCGTTGTGTATCAGCTCAGGAGCTTAACGGACAATGTATAAGTATTTGTAATAGTAATGGATTATTTGTACAACGAGTAAACTTGTATTCATTCATTGTGATGTATTATTATTATTATTGAAATTTTTAAATGTATCCAGTATCAGTTTAACGCACATGCTAATATACTAGTTAAAGTTAGTATGGGTGTTACAATTGGTATCAGAGCAGGTCGATTCAGACCGTGCCATGGGTCATTTAAGATTCAATAAAAGTAGTGGAATCATTTGGTTCCGGATGTTGTTCTAAAGGTCACATCTAGTTGAGCCTGATCAACTCAGTCTAGTATATGACAGTTAGGACAAATATCCGAGAGCTGAATGTGACCAAGGAGGAAAGAGGTGTACGAAGGGTGAAGGTTAAGACGTCAGATTCTAAGACGGAAATTTGCAAAGTGTTTAAGGTCAAAGGATGGTTCTCTAACAGTGAAGTAACTGAGCCTGTTAATGGCAAAGTTTCAGGAATACAAGAGGTATTTAAGAGTAGGGTCAAGTATTTTAACTAGTTGGACGCATCCTTGAGCGATGTCTCCTCCGAGGAGATATGTGGAGTAAAGAATTATGGAATACATTAAGAGATGATTTGGAATCTTAAGGGGAACCGTAATTTGGAAAGTTAAAGTGAATTATACAATTAGAGTTTTATTTCTGGCTGCAGATGCAAGGGATTGTGATACCACACCCAGCGACTTGGACTAAGGAATGAAAAGTTAATTATTGGAAACTCTGGACTTTCAGTAAGGATAGAGAGTGTAAGGATGGAAGGACTTGCGCACTTGACCGGATGAGATTTTGACATCCGATATGTAAGAGACTTATTTATGGATTAAGCGAAATATTGGACAGATGAAACAAATTACCTTCCTTTATTGTGGGTCATCAAGATACTTGGCATGAGGAACGCGAGCTTAGCGGTAAGTAAAGGAAACCCCCTGTAAGGGTGTAAAGTAAAGATTGAATTTTATGTTGACGGATTATAGTAGACCGGTTTCGAGGATTAAGCAGGAAGATCGTCACTAACGTACGAGTCATGGTAAAAGCTATGGGTAATGTTAAGGAGTTCTACGTTTTCTTTTGATGGGCTCCTTGCACAAGTAATCGGGTAAGCCGACAAAGATCACCTTTCGTTGGTATGTGTTTAAAATGGTAGAAAATATATACCTCGGGTTGTTCGAAACCATGAAGAGGGAAACGGTCGAGAAGACATATGGACTATTATTCAGATAACGAGATTAGAATGGAAATTGTGAATACAGTAATAAGTTATAGGAAGGATCCAATGGAAAATGTTAAGTATTGAAGCTTACAGATTTATTAATCGGGTACTCGAAGAGGTGCATTATGTGTTTGAATTTACAGGAGAGCCGGTAAGGTTAAGTTTATACAGACGGATTATTTCCGGAGTAACCAAGGGTTATGTTAGAGTTATGTGGACCTAAGTGACTTGGGAAAAAGGTTGTGGATGTGAAATCCTTACGGATAATTATAGGATGAGACTCGATTCATTAATCGATTAAGTACGTGAAAGACGAGAATTTTCGGAAGTCATAGAATGTTTTTAGAAGTTACCACAAGTATATAACGTATGAACTTAAGTTGTTTTAACAGGAGCATCGTTGGGCTCGTATTTAATGTTAAAGACTGTTTATAGATTTCGGTGTACTTCCGTGAAAGTAAGAACATTGTTTATGTCCGAAAGGAAATTCAAAGTCAAAGGAGTGGCCAAGGAGATTTATTTGGTAGTAGTGATGTACTACTTCTATCCCAAGGCGAATTGTTTAAAACAGAGTTGCGCATCGGAGAAGTAATCAAAGGATGAGCTAATGAACAATTTAAAGTTGAAATTTAGAGAAAAGGATATTGTGAAGTCCTTGTCAGATGAATTACAGGAAAGGTATTCAGAGATTAATTATCAAGTTACATAATATGTGTAAGTAGTGGTGATTTGAACTTATCATCAGTTTTAACAGGAAATTTTACTAGATAAGTAGAGGAATGTTTCAGACCTCGAAACTCATGAGAAATAAGGGAATCTAAGCGGTTTGAGAAATTTAAAGGGGTGTGTTTCTAGAACAATAAGTTTAACCAAAGAGAAATTATGTCGTGGCATACAGTTATTCCACATCGTACCCACGTTATGCTAGCATGTCGCATGTAACAGGCATGTAACAGGTTATGATTAGTATTATGTATACTGATCAGGCAGAGTTTATGCTACTTAGATAGTAGTGTAACATATTTTATAGTCATGTGACATGTATGAGTAACCATGGTACGCAGTCGGTAATGTTTTAACAGGAAAGTCTTAAGCAGATCAGGTTTGTTGTTATTGAACAAATCTCAGTAGAGGAGTTCAGAAATTCTTGAACTTAATGTTAACAGTTAAAGGAAGGAAATGTTTTACGCAGATCAGAAGAGTACTCATAGTTTATAGTAAAAGGCTACGTGAATACAAGTTACGAATTAAAGGATTAAGAGTTTTAAAGTGCTATTTTGATAAGCGAACAGAATAGAGTTTTCTTTTAGAAAACGGAGAATGTCCTTGAACGAAATAAGTTATAACGTCTATGGAACGTAATCATAGTTACGTAGGGGATTCTAGATATTCAAAGAATACAAGTATGAGTTAAGAGCTAAGATAGTGACCTTGGTTGACGTGGTTTTGTCTCAAGCATATTTTGATTTAGTATGATACCCCGTTAGTTGGACAATGATGATGCGATGTACCGTATATTCGATAGTAGTGTACACGTACTCGATCATGTAAGGAAGCTTGGTGCTATGGATTGAATTATATGATGTTATGTGAGACGGCTTATGCCACATGTCACTTGTACTAAACTTTCATAAGTTTGAAATTATTGGTAAAGAAAATATTAATTTCCATGAGTAAGGAATATCGTGATTGATACAAGATTGTCAAAGTCTTGGAAGGGATGAAGCCCCTAAGACCTTTAGCTACGCGTTGTCGTTGGTTAATTAAATCGGAGCATGAGTGGCTCATATGATTTCTCGAGCTTTAAAGATTTCCGCAGTGGAAATGTAAACGATGCTTATGATTGTGATGATAGCTACACCAGGATAACAGAAAGAAAGGAACTTGTACCGTAAGTTCAGCCATCACCTTGTATTTGAATCATGAAGGAATATGTAAAAGACTTTACTTCCGTTTGAGATTACTCAATATCAGATGCCTTTCAGTGTAAGAATAAATTTATATGAAGAATGATACGAATGTAACAGTAAAAGGTCGTCTTGCGAGGCGAAAGTTAAAGACAAAATTTCTTTCGAATTAAAAGTAAAGTAATAGATTCCTCGGAAAATTGGAATAATTGAGGAAAAATCAGATCGACCCGACATTTTCAGGATAAGATTGAACGGTCAATGGAAGAAGAACTAATAGAATTCAGTAAAAGAAATCCAAGACTTAATAGTTTTACATTGGGTTTGCAAGAAATATGTCGAACAGAGATCATAGTCAGATCATATGGATATGTTGGTTCAGATAACCATACGTCCTAACAGGGGATAGTTATGCATTATGCATCAGACCTTTCGGTTGGAAAGAGATTGTCACATGTTTTTGATTTACAGAGATGGGAATCATGGCTAAAGAAACAAGTTTTAACCAGTATGGTTTAATCGAGGTGCGTGATTAACTTACACGTCGGACCCTAGAGTTGCCATGGAATTCCAATAAGCAAAAAGAATTGGAAATTTTCATAGTAGAGGAAGAGGTATAAAGGATTTATCTTTCGGGACCTCAGAAAGATTTTCTAAATTTCGAGGACGAAATTTCTTTAAGGGGGGTAGAGTGTAACATCCCGCTTAACACCTGAATAATTATCAGTGTCGAGACGACATATCAAAGATATTTTGGGAAGGGCAATTTGGTAATTGCCGTGTTTAGATTTCTATAAAAGGGGAAAACCATAATTTTCCCTCATTTCTCATTCTCTTTCTCTCTCTAAAAATCACAAGTTTCCTTTCCTTCTCTCTCTATTCCCACGCCACTCTCTCTTCCCTTCAATCATCAACCTTTAACCTCTAATCTTGCCCCAAATCAGCATGCAAGCACACTCTTGTGACTCTTGGGCCAATTTGGAAGAAAAAGGAGCAAGAAATCAAGAAAGGATAAAAGGATTAGAGACTAGGGTTTTAGCAAAGAAGAAGCAATCAAGCTAAGGTTTTGGAATGAAAGTTAACAAGCTTTGATCAGATGTTTGAGGTGAGCTCCTAGAGGGTTTAGATCCTCACTTTGCTTATGCTTTGAGTTTTTAGCATTAAGAACTAGATTTGCAAAATTTATGCCATAAATCCTTTTTGGCTTGTGATTACATGAACACATATGTTATGAGTTGATTTTATGTCTTGGGAATCTTTCCCATAAGCTGTTTTGTTGATTGGAGAGGATTGGTTTAGCCTTGAAAGCAAATCATGAATTATGCAGGGGACAAAATCGGCCACCGATTTCCCAAATCGGCCACCGATTTTGTGGCTGGCTATTCTTGGTGTTTACGGCATATTTTGGCCCCCGATTTTCCAGCCACTCAATTTCATGTTCTTGAGTATAGGAATGGAATTAAGGTATGATAGGTAATGGGTATGACATTGGGAGATGATTACACAATTTCTAAGTTATGTAGAGGAATAATAGAGCTAGTAATGGGATTACCCCTTACTAAACAACTTCATATACTCGTTAAGCAATGTGCAAGCCAAGAATATTTCAGTGGTTAAGTTAGAACCTTTTATAGGATAAGCACTTATGAATAAAGTTATAGATGAATTTCCTCTAGAATGCGAGGATGTTAGGAATGCTTCGGCAATCGAAGTTACAGTTAAGTTATAGCGTTGGTTCTCCAACAGTCATAGGTGGCTTATGAGAACGATAAGCCCAGAATCATAGGTTATAGGATATACGTTATAGGATTGTCATATGATTACAGTAACAGATTATATGTTCATATGTTAAAGTTAAAGAATTAAAGATTAAAGATATTGGCGTGCTTGCACGTTTTACAGTTACAAGGCGTGTTCATCAGACTCCGGGATTCGCCGGATGGGACTTCTCCGAGAGGGTTGTCCACACGTTTTATAGGGAGTCCGGTGTTAGCCTGATATGATAGGAATTTCACCGGTTTATAGGGAGACGTATCTCGAGGTTGCTCCACCCGGGCTGCCCTCCGTAAAATGAACTCAGATTAATTGCTTGTTCAACGCTAACAGCTAACATAAAACTGCTATAGAACTGTTTATATGTTTTATGTTTTATAGTTATAATCAAAGTTACCGTTACAGTTATAGTCACAGGAAATTTACAGATATAGTTATAGACAGTTATCAGAAAGTGATCCTAGGTTTTCCCCTCGATCACTAAGTTAAAGTTATAGGCAGAATACAGTTATGGTTATAGACAGTTACAGTAAAGGTTATAGGCAGTTTAAGTTATAGTTACAGGAGGACTTATAGTCATAGGCAGATAAAAGACTTGGCGATCATAGGAAATCCCCAACATTGCCAAGGTAGGCATGGCGACCCTAGGTTCCCTGTGGTTGCCAACAGTAGGTTGGGTAGAGCTCACTGAGACATTATGTCTCATCCCATTCCTTCTGGTGCAGGTTTACAGGCATGTCAGAGGTTCGTGATGAAGTTCTTCATAGAGATGCTGGATGGAGTACAGTTGCTCGTTGTGTATCAGCTCAGGAGCTTAACGGACAATGTATAAGTATTTGTAATAGTAATGGATTATTTGTACAACGAGTAAACTTGTATTCATTCATTGTGATGTATTATTATTATTATTGAAATTTTTAAATGTATCCAGTATCAGTTTAACGCACATGCTAATATACTAGTTAAAGTTAGTATGGGTGTTACAGCAAAGATCCTGAGTGTTGGAGGAAGAGATTTCCCCAGTCAAAGCACCCCATGCATCTTTTTCACCACTAAGACTGGATATCGATCATGCTTCCAAAATGATCCTTATATTCCCCAGCAAGTCACAAATAAAGCCAATTTTTAGTGGCATTCCCCAGTGGAATCACAACCCTAAAGCCCAATCATCATTGGCACTCACAAACACAAATTCCCCAAAGCCCAATTTTCATTGGCACACACACATTCAAACATAACCAAAGCCCGACCTTGCTCGGCATTCAATCAAAGCCCAATTTTCATTGGCACACATACAAATACAATTCCACCCAAAGCCCGTCTTTGCTAGGCATCCAATCATAACCCCCAGCATCCAACATGACGTCTGTCATCCCATGTCAACATAATACATGCATCATATCAAATTCATTCATGCATGCATTATCCAAATCATTCATATATATGCATCTCATATTTATATCATGCATTCTCAACCAGTATTCTCCAGTGAGTATCACATATTCGCCAGCATCCATCAATCATCTCTAGTGTTCCCCAGTGAACCCATTCCAGAGCTTTCCCAGTAAGTTCTTCTAGAAAAATCCCCAACGGTTTTCTTCCCAAATTATCATATTCCCAAGTGGACCTGCTCACGGCCATTAAGATGCCCCAGCTGAGTTTTCCCAACAAAAATTCCTGATTGAGTCTACCTCATATCATACCATATTGCATAACATACTGCATGAGACAACATGAAGCATATCATGCATCAAAAATCATGTTCTCCTTTTCAACAATCTAAGTACTAGCCACGTCTAGAGAAGATCACTTCATCCTTAGGTATCTACCTCTAGTGTTATCGGCTAGATCAGATCACCTTTCCCCAGTGTTTCGACCTTCAGTGTAAGCGGCTAATAAGATAACTCCATCCTTAGGAATCGACCTTCAGTGTAAGCGGCTGAATAAGATCACTCCATCCTTAGGAATTGACCTTCAGTGTGAGCGGCTGAATAAGATCACCTTTGCCTTTAGGAATCTACCTCCAGTGTAAGCGGCTAGACATGATCACCTTTATCCCCAGTGGATCTACCTCCAGTGTTAGCGGCTGGATATGATCAATCCTTTTAGTCTAAGCACCTATTCAGGCGACGACTTGTTCGATCTAAGCACCTTTTCAGGCGACGATCTTTTACCTCTTCAGTCTAAGCACATCTTCAGATGACGACTTGTCAGATCTAATCACTTATTCAGGTGATGATCTATTTTTAATTCCTCAAGCCAGTCTAAGCACCTATTCAGGTGACGACTTGTCTATTTTCATCCTTAGTTTATGCATCAGTAGCCAAACCAGGTGACCCTGCATTAACTTTTATTCATTGCATTTGCATATCGTTATTTTCATTACCATCTTTTCTCATCTTGAAGGACAAAATACGGATCCTTCTTTTACTTAATTGCTCTTCGCAAGGAATTTATGAAATGCCCTTGGCACTCACATTCTCTATGCAAAGACACAATTAAGTAGGGGCAGCTGCTGTACCCTAATTTTGTCCCAAGCTTTTCAAAACAAATTCAAAAAAAAAGGGAGAAGAGAAAAGTCAAAGTCAACAAAAGTCAACAAAAAAGTCAACATTTCAGAAATGATGACTTCGCAGAGCAAAGTCTCCATCGCTCTGCGAAGTCTGCGATTTTTTTGCAGATTTTTAATCTCTTTGATTTATTTTCATTATAGTTATTATTATTATTACCTATCATTATTATTATTGTTATTATCATCAATTGTGGCTGTTTGGGCTCAGCAAGGCAAGAATTGGAGCATGTGCCATTAAAGCCAAGGTAAGAAGCTTTTTCTTCCAACCAAGCATGTGCCAAGCAAGTTGGCCTGCCCTTGGGCAGCTCTCATCCCTCCCAATTGCCTACAATCTGACCTTGAGCTTGCCAGCAAGCTGCTTGTGTGCTTTTCTTCCTGCTTTCTCCCCCAAAACCAGTCCAACCTAGCTGGTTTTGCTTGCCCAAAAGCCATGAGTGCTGCCCTGTTTTCAACAGCTTTTCTTCCTCCTCACACCAGCCCACATGTTCCCTTTTGTTTCCCCCAACCTCTTCACATCACAGTGCACATTTTTCTTGCTTAACCCTCAAGATTGCAAGGACCAATCCCAAGGGACAGCCAATTGCAAACCAGCCCTGTTTTTCTCCTTTTTCATCATCATTTCTATCCAAAATCAGTTGCATTAATGGCTGAATTTGCCAAAGTCTTGACCATTGCAGCAAGGCAAGGTCACCTCTTCACTTTTGCATTAAATGCAAAGCAAGATAGCTTGGTTTCTAGCCCACAAATCAGCTGGATTCTAGAGATTTTCATCATGACATTGGATTTGGTTTTTGCCTATAAAAGCAATGCCTTGCATGAGGATTAAAGAGAGACTTACTAGCAATTGAACACAATTGAAAACACTTAAAACTGCACTAAATACACAGCATTCAAAATCTTCAAAGCACCATACAAAGAGTGAGAGATAGTAGCCAAAAACTAGTGTTATTATCCTCCAAACCTCCAACATCCCAACTTTGCAAAACTTCAACCATTCAAGTCCTTTCCATTTCCTCGCAACAAGAGCATTGCTAGGAGTTCTGTAAGTACTTTAAAATCCTTATCTTTCATTTAGAATTGTTGCTTGCATCACTTATTTTGTTTAAATTCATTTTGCTCTAAAAAAACCCCTTTGAATTTCAAAGAAATCCCAAGGTTTGCAAAACATTTGAACTGAGTTATTGCACTCATTTTATTGCTAATTTAAAAAGCTTTTCACTCCTCCAAAAATTCTGAGATTGTTCAGAAGTTGCTTCTGAACAACAGTTCAGAAGCAGCTTCTGAACTCAAAATTTCGCAGTGTTCGCAGTGCGAAGCTCTGGTCGCAGTGCGACCATGACAGAATTCAGAATCTGAGTTTAGGCTTCTAAAAGCCAATTTTTGAGGTTCTAGCCCAAGAGCTCAGAACCTAAGAGGATTGAAACTCATTTTATTCAAACCATATCAAAAGTTTTGCATGATATTGGAAGATTCACAAGTTTGAGCAACACTTTTTGAATAACTTGCGAAACAAGTTACGTTCAATAAACTTTTCAAAATCAAACTTGAGCAATAAGCTAAGTTCATCATTTTCAAAACCAATCTTGAACAATAACCTTGTTCATGATTTTCAATCAAACGTGAACTTAAGCCGGACTTGTTCACTTTTCAAAACCTTTTTCAAACTTGAGCCGAACTTGTGAGCTTTTCCAAATTTGTGCAAAACTTGTTCATTTCATAAACTTGCTCATTTTTCATGCACATAAACAAGGCAAACTTGTTGATAGGTTGCAACAACTAATTTGAACAATAAAACCTTTTCATTTGAGCTTTAAACCAAGTGTTTTGACAAACTTTGGGATTTCTTAAAATTCAAATAAAACTTGAATGAAAAAGGGATGGTTTGACGTATGTCTCTCCATTTCCCCGATTGAACGAATGCGTGACGTATGTCTCGTCGTTCGGACAATCGTCATTCTATTTTCAACGCATCCAACCACACCAAACCAATTCTTGGCCCTTTGTGGTCAATTTGAACCTTTTGGTCCCCAGTGACCATTTGATTCAATTTCTCGACTCGTTTGAGTCACTTTGGTCAATCTTCGACTCGGTTGAGTCCATTGCACCTTTTCTTGATCCCGTCGGATCAATCGAACTCTTGTTCGACTCGGTTGAGTCACTTTGGTCAATGCTCGACTCGGTTGAGTCCATTGAACCCTTTCTTGATCCCATCGGATCAATCGAACCTTTTTCGACTCGGTTGAGTCATTTTAATCTTTTTGTCCCCTCGCGGCCAATTCCAACCCTTTTTCCCCAACGGACTTGCTTTTAACATTTTTAGCGCGATTTTAAACAAACGCTTAAGTCTCCCACGCGTGAGCATACAAGCTACGTTTGATCGCAAGAATACGGTTAAAACATCGTTCATTAAAAAACAACCAACAAATACATTTTTCTACCAAAGAACTATGTAGCTTTGATTTCTCCATCGCACCGGGAGATACGTAAGAGCAAGATCATCATCTTGTCAAGCACAATAATAAAAACAACTTTTTTCCCCTTTATCATATTTTCGTTTTCCCTCTTACATATTCAAGCATGCAAGAAAAAACATTTAAAAACATTCTAAGCCTTAGCTAACTAGGAGGTTCCCATTGAGTACAACGGACGCGAGGGGTGCTAATACCTTCCCCTTGAGTAATCGAGTCCCGAACCCGATAATGGTTGCGATGACCATCCTTTCCTCATCGTCAAGGGTTTTATTATCGTTTCCCTTCAAAACAAAAAACTTAAGGGTTTATCAACGTTCCCTTTAAACGAAAAACTTTGGTGGCGACTTCACACAGCCTTGCTAGCGTTTGCGAACGCTCGAGGCTTGCGCGTTTTTAACGAGAGCGCACAAGGTGATCTTATCTAGCTGCTAACACTAGAGATGGATACCTAAATGGAGAGGTGATCTTATCTAGCCGCTAACACTAGAGGTGGATACCTGGGGATGGAGTGATCTTATTCAGCCGCTTACACTGAAGGTCGAAACACTAAGGAGAGGTGATCTTATCTAGCCGCTAACACTAGAGGTGGATACCTGGGGTGAATGTAATTGTCTCTAGACGTGGCTAGTACTTAGATTGTTGAAAAAGGAGAACATGATTGTTGAACATGAATGTTGTCTTTATGCAGTATGTTATGCAATATGGTATGATATGAGGTAGACTCAATCCGAATTTTTGTTGGGAAAACTCAGCTGGGGCATCCTAATGGCCGTGAGCAGGTCCACTTGGGAATGAGACAATTTGGGAAGAAAACCTCTAGGGATTTTTTTCTAGAAGAACTTACTGCGGAAGCTCTGAATAGGTTCACTGGGGAACACTAGAGATGATTGATGGATGTTGGTGAATATGTGATACTCACTGGAGAATACTGGTTGAGGATGCATGATATGAATATGAGATGCATGTATATGAATGATTTGGTATTGCATGCATGAATGAGTTGACATGTGGGATGACATGTTGAATACTGGGGGTTATGATTGGATGCCGAGCAAGGTCGGGCTTTGGATGGAATTGTATTTGTATGTGAGTAGGTGCCAAGCATGGTTGGGCTTTTCTTGGAGTTTGTGTTTGTGAGTGCCAATGAAAATTAGGCTTTGATTATGATTGAATGCCGAGCAAGGTCGGGCTTGATTGTGATTGTGCCCGTGGTGATTGGGCTTTATTTGTGAGTAGGTGCCAATGACGATTGGGCTTTAGGGTTGTGACTCTACTGGGGGATGTCAATGAAAATTGGGCTTTTTGTGAGTAGGTGCCAATGACGATTGGGCTTTCGTCAGTTACGTTGGTGAGTGCCAATGAAAATTGGGCTTTGGTTGGTTTAGGTGCCAATGAAAATTGGGCTTTTGTTGGAAATGTGAGGAATGCCAATGACGACTGGGCTTTTTGTAGGATATTGTAGTTGTGATTGCCAATGAAAATTGGGCTTTTTGGGTTTGCCAATGAAAATTGGGCTTTATTGGAAATTATGTTTAGGATGCCAATGAAAATTGGGCTTTATTTGGAAATTGTGGGTGCCAATGAAAATTGGGCTTTTTGTGGTGTGCCAATGAGTATTGGGCTTTTGGTTTGCCAATGAATATTGGGCTTTTGGTTTGCCAATGAATATTGGGCTTTTGGTTTGCCAATGAATATTGGGCTTTGGTTTGCCAATGAATATTGGGCTTTTGTTTGCCAATGAATATTGGGCTTTGGGTTTGCCAATGAATATTGGGCTTTGGGTTTGCCAATGGATATTGGGCTTTTGGTTTGCCAATGAGTTTTGGGCTTTTGTTTGCCAATGAGTTTTGGGCTTTTGTTTGCCAATGAATATTGGGCTTTTGGTTTGCCAATGAATATTGGGCTTTGGGTTTGTCAATGAATATTGGGCTTTTGTTTGCCAATGAATATTGGGCTTTTGTTTGCCAATGAATATTGGGCTTTTGGTTTGCCAATGAATATTGGGCTTTGGGTTTGCCAATGAATATTGGGCTTTTGGTTTGCCAATGAATATTGTGCTTTTGGTTTGCCAATGAATATTGGGCTTTTGGGTTATTTTGATGTTCCCATTAATCAAAGATTGCCCCAAAAATTTGAAACAATACTAAACACAAAATTTATGTCATACAGCTTAAGTTAATAACATGTTTATCAAATGAACTAACCTAACACACTTTTTTTTGAATAGATGAACAAATTGAATATTAATTGCGGGGGTATTGAACACTCACCCGGCAAGTTTGCTAACATTCCGATCAAGTTATGTGTCCATCTAAGCATCGTTTCTAAAAGCATAAAAGCATTGATCACAAGGTCTTTGAGGGTTGTAATTTGGCTTGGTTACAAAAGAAATGTCATATGTGGGGAAATTGAATTCAAATGGCCAAGCAAGAGGAACATTCTTTCTAATTACACATCTCCTCCTTATTCAAACACCACTC
>WNNG01000047.1:0-91894 GCA_018208015.1 Medicago ruthenica | reverse complement strand
GGGAAGAGAAAGAAAGAAGAAAGGAAAAATGGAAAAAAAAAAAAGAAAAGGAGAAAGGGAAGAAAAAAGGGAGAAGGGAAGAAGAAGGAAGAAAGGGGAAGTAGAAGGGGCGGCGCTGCCGCCGGCGGCAGCCCGCCGGCTAGAGAGAGAGAGAGAGAGGAGAATGGGAGAGAGAGAGAGAGATACCTTTGAGGTGGAGGATGTGAAAGAGAAGGAGAAGAGGGATGTTTAGTGATGGTGGTTTTGGTGGTGGTGGTGTAGTGATTTTGGTGGTTGTGTTGTAGTGACGTGGGTGGTTGTGGTGGTTGTGTAACACCCCAATTTTATATTTTAAGTAATTCAATAAATTTTAATAGGTGTGGCGTTGTGAATATTATTATTAATGCTATTTTATTTGAATGTGATGTAAATGTTGAGAGGGTTGAATTATATTGGTGAATTAATTTATGATACCAGAATTTAAATAATATAGAAAGAGAATTGAAAAACAAGTAGAAAAGAGTAGGAGGTGTAGAAAATAGGTTTTTAATAAGTGGGGGAGGGGAAAAGCAAAAGAATAGTGAATAGAAGAGGAAAGTTATATGAAGAGTGGCTAGACCAAATATAAATAAGAGTTTTGGGAAATTAGAACTCAGTTTTGCTGAACGTAGAAACAGAGAGAAGAGCAGCCGTCAGAGAAAGGATAACCTAGCTACAACGAAGTCAAGCCAAACCAGAGATTTGCAGAGGAATCAAGGTAAGGGGGAGAATCTTTGCACTTTAGGGTATCTTAATATATGTAAGGGGGGGGGGGGGGGTTTATCATCGTTATTATAATTGATTTAAGGCTTAGATAATTGTGGGACTATCATTCAATAATCTTGAGTTTATGATTCTAAAAACTTCATTTAACATGTTGTAGGTTTAGTTTTTGAGAATTGGAGAATTAGGGCAAGAGTGATAATTGATGACTTATGTTATGTTGTTGTTGATTTGTGGTTATTGATGATTGTTGTTGTTAATGTCATATTATGAATTGGGTATGAATTATGTTGAGTTGTTGTTGTTGATTGTGATGATTTTGAATGAATGAGAAGTTTGAATAATATAAGTTGCTTTTCCTGAGTTTTCTTATCTCTGCCCCGAATTTTGAAATAAAAACTGGTATTGATCGGTACAGAATTGGTCTTAGGTGTAAACACAAAAGTTGTAGGTATGGATGTTAGTTTTCTAATGCCGTTGGTCTGACGTCAAAACGATTTATAGAACTTGAGTTATGGTCAAATTACTGCACGTAGGTCACAGTGAATTTTTATGGACTTTCTGCACAACTTTTCCGAATTTGAAACGAAAACTGGTATTGATCGGTACAGAATTGGCCTTGGGTGTAAACATGAAGGTTTTAGATAATTTTGTTAGCTTTCCAGTGGCTTTGGTTTGACGTGAAAATGACTTTTAGTTTTTGAGTTATGATGAAAATACTCCAAGGAGGTCTTAGTGAAATTGTACGGTGACAGCATTCTCTGTTTCATGTTTTTGCGTCTTTTTCACACGTCTCTGTTTTAAATTGGTCTTTGGTATAAACATGAAAGTTGTTGATAATTGTGATATCTTTCTAGTATCCTTGGTTTGACATGGAAATATGTTATGTATAATTTGTTATGGTTTTACAAAATTGTATGATGAATTGTTGATGTTTGAATACGATGTTATATGATGAATTGTTGATGTTTGAATACGATGTTATATGACGTTGTTTATGATTGATGCATATGAAATTATGATATGAAGTCGCTGTCATTGTCGTTACCACAGTTGTCGAATATGTTGATTTGCAGAGCTAGTAGTAAATAACAGGAATACTAGTAACTAATATATATAGTAGTAGAGATAAATTGGTAGCAGAAAAATAGTAGCTTCATCAATTTGGCAGAGAATAATTAATAAGGTTTATTAGTAGACGTAATTTAGTAGAACTTCGTTAATAATAGTTGGTAATTTTGTTTATAGTAGAAAAATGATTTTTGTATAGCAGTGAAAGAGTACCTTTATGTTAGTTAAAAATATATGCTTACACACCTATGCTTATATATGTATGAATATATATGTATGATTAATTTTGTGTATAAACAATTAGCAGTGAAGGAGTACCATTATGTTAGTTAAAAATAACGTATCCTAATTTCTAAGTAATACCTATATGTATATGAATGTTATAATGAATTCATTCCTACTATTTTTTTAAATGTGTTTGAGATGAATTTCATGCCCTTTATGGATGTGTCTTGGAAACCATAGTTACTTCTTAAGATGAATTATTAGATGATGTGTAATTGATATGTTATTTAACGATGTGTCAATAATAAAATATTTGACGGTGTCTATGTTTACTGATGATGGGAATGATGATGAGTGAGAATATTAATGACATGAATGATGATGTATATTCATGAAGACGATGTTTTCTTATGATGATGATATGAATGACGATGATATGTTTGTCCCGGTGTCGTGCATAATAGGAAGAGTTTGCGTCTATGGTTGTAAGTTGTTGTTGGTGTGTTAACATTTAATACTTGATGAGTCTTGAGCCTAAAAAGGTGAAGTAGTTTAAGCAGTAGAAGGAGAAGTGTGAGGGATGTAGATGAGTAGTTCACGGCGGAGTGATAATGACGTGATTAATCCATTGGGGTATTTTTAAAAGGTCTAATATGGTAAGCTGATTAAGAGAGTATACAATATGAAAAGATAAAGAAGTGAAAAGAGACGATGATAAGAAGGGATATAACGTAGGTGTCTTCCGAGTAAGTGATGAAGTTAAATATAATCTTCTTAAACAAATAATGAGCTTAGGAATATTGTTAAGTTGAAGAGTAAAAGAGTCAAGGTAATTAAGGAACTTAAGATGAATGTTAGGTAGAAACATATAGGGCGTGTATTGAGTAGTGAAAGATAATAGGAATGAGGATAGCGGTGAATAAGACGGGAATTGATTAGAAGAGAGCGAGATGAATAGGAAAGAAGATAAGAGGTAATAGTCATAATGTTTGACGATAATAATAATAACCGGTATCGAGAGAATAAAACCTTAAATTATAATGAAGTTTTAGTGAGGAAAGTTGCTGACGTAGAAAGTATCGATAAGGTGAGATAATAACTTTGAATTAGAATGAAGTTAAGGTTAGGGAAATGGTCGAGGTTATAGATGACGACAAATGTGAGACGAGGATTAAGGTATAAAGTCGTAATAATGAGAGGGATAAGTAGGAAAGAGTTATTGACGATGGTGAGGTGAAACCTAGTTGTATAGAGAGGAGACGTTATATGTAATGTTAATGGAGAAGTAAACATCTTAAAACTAAGAAGGAGGAATAGGGTGTGCTATCAGGATAAAATATCTAGAGAGCCTAGAATATGTTGACGTAGAAACGAGTCGTGCTTAAGGGTTGGATTGATGAGGAGATAATGTAGAGATATAGACGGTAATAGAGAGTAATGATGAGAAATCATATGACTATGACAAAGAGTGATGACGATTGATATTATTTACAAGTGTATAAATAAATATGATGAGAAATGATGATACTTGCGTTAATATGATGATGAGAGTGATGATGTTTATATTATAATGATGATGAGAATGATGATGTCTATATTACTATGATGATGAGAGTGATGATGTTTATATTATAATGATGATGAGAATGATGATGTCTATATTACTATGATGATGAGAATGATGATGTATATATTATAATGATGATGAGAAGAATGACGATGTCTATATTATTTTGATGATGAAAATGATGATGTTTATTTATGAAGACGATGAGAATGATGACGGTGTGTTTTGCATTGATGTTGTGCATATTAGGGAGAGTCTTGCATTTATGAATGTGAATTCATGATGACGTGATGATGTGTAATACCTGATGAGTCTGTCACCATGCATGCATATAGAGTCGTGTCAAGGAATTATGAAGATGAAATGACGATGAAAGTCCAGTAACATATCTCTGGCAATTTATGACGACGAAAGTCCAGTAACATATCTCTGGCAAATTATGACGACGATAGGTGTGGTACCACATTCATATAGGTCTTAGGGTGAGTCCATATGCATTTAAATGATGATACTTATACTTGGTGTTTTTAAGTGTGAATTGAATGAGATGATGATATGTATGATTAGTTGAGAAGAATATAATAAATGTCGATGATCATATGACGACAGAATATTGTTATTGTTGTATTATAATGTTGTGCGTGCTTTTCCCTAATATTATGTTACGGCAGGATTTCTCACCCCTTTGTTGTTGTTGTGTTGTTTTCTTTGTGGTGATTGTACTCCCGGGTACAGACACTCAGGTTGAGGAAGTTTAGCTGTGGGACGACTTAGAAGGTGGAGATGGAATACGTCTTCCGTCTAGTTTTCATTTTATTTAGTAATCTATTAAGCATGTAGTCGCTACGAGCTCTGATTCTTGTAACACCAGGGTTGGGGTTGACGTTGAAATTAATTTGTTTTTAAGTCGAGAACTTGGAAATATTGATATTTCTATTTATGATGTTGAATAACAAGGATAATCAATATTAATGAAATCAATGAAATGTTTTCTGCTGTTGAAATTATTATTTAAAGAAAGTGTTTATGTTATATGTGATATATTGACGAGTTTTGTAACATCCTCTTTATTAAATATATAATTATTATTTAATAATTATCGTCGGGAAATAGGGTGTTACATAGTTGGTATCAGAGCAGGTCGGTCCATCCGGCCTAGGTTTTATAATCGTGTTACGTCCCCACAGACGGCATGTGTGCAGACACTGTTGATGTCAGATTCTGTTAATTGTTGTTTAGCTATTGATGGTGGTTAGAGGGAGATAGTCGAGCGAAGTCTGTCACTACAAGGGTTCTAGAGAGAATGAGGGTAAGAATCAGGGGCGTAGTAAGCTTTGTAAGGTTCCGGCTGATGAGGAAGGATGGAAGTTTCAACACGAGGCTGCGAGTAGGAAAAGGTACAAGTGGGGGAGACACTTCGGCTCGTCAGAGATGTTTAACGGGCGGTGCCATTTCAGAAGAGAAGTTTAAGTCTTTGAGGTGAGAAGTTAAACGATATGGTATTAAACCTCAGAATTAAATTAGTGCTAGAGTTGGGTTGAAGGAATATGGAGCATGAGTTTGGTATTGAGACTTAACAAGTTAGGTTGGTGGTATGAGTTGAGAATTTTTGGTTCGACCTTGTAAGTGTAAGTGGGGGTGAATAAGTTGTAGCAGAATGATGGGTGTGGTTTAGATTAGTTATTAGCTGGGATGAAAATCATTTGGCGGGACGTGTTTCAGATGGATAGTCATAAGATGTTAAAGAGAAGGATATCTTTGGAGGACGTAGATTAGATGGTATTCACTTACAGATGAGGAATATGAGTTTAGATCAGTTGAATTATCCTAGTAGGAGTGAAGTGTAGACGACCTTGAGTTGTATTTTAAGCTTTCATATGAATTAGTAAAGGATAAGTTGAGCGGTTGATTGGGGTATGTCAAGAATAGACCAAATGGTGAAGTATTATAAGGCCACATGAATGTTCGAAGGATATTATATGTAACAGGTAACAGTTGTATGTTGAGGATGGATGACACGTGATGGTGTAGACGGTAGCTAGTTGATTTTTATTAGTTTAGGATCTGGATTTCTAAGACTGTATATGAACTGGAGGAGTAAAGAATGAGTATAGGAGGGTAGGATCGGATGAGGAAGTTCTATCCAGAGCAGTTACCTTCGAGTAATTTTCGAGGACGAAAATCTGTTAAGTGGGGGAGAGTTGTAACACCCCAATTTTATATTTTAAGTAATTCAATAAATTTTAATAGGTGTGGCGTTGTGAATA
Organism: Medicago ruthenica; assembly: GCA_018208015.1. NCBI lineage: Eukaryota > Viridiplantae > Streptophyta > Magnoliopsida > Fabales > Fabaceae > Medicago > Medicago ruthenica. The sequence continues at coordinate 86,023 of WNNG01000047.1, read as the reverse complement.
TTATTATTAATGCTGTTTTATTTGAATGTGATGTAAATGTTGAGAGGGTTGAATTATATTGGTGAATTAATTTATGATACCAGAATTTAAATAATATAGAAAGAGAATTGAAAAACAAGTAGAAAAGAGTAGGAGGTGTAGAAAATAGGTTTTTAATAAGTGGGGGAGGGGAAAAGCAAAAGAATAGTGAATAGAAGAGGAAAGTTATATGAAGAGTGGCTAGACCAAATATAAATAAGAGTTTTGGGAAATTAGAACTCAGTTTTGCTGAACGTAGAAACAGAGAGAAGAGCAGCCGTCAGAGAAAGGATAACCTAGCTACAACGAAGTCAAGCCAAACCAGAGATTTCAGAGGAATCAAGGTAAGGGGGAGAATCTTTGCACTTTAGGGTATCTTAATATATGTAAGGGGGGGGGGGTTTTATCATCGTTATTATAATTGATTTAAGGCTTAGATAATTGTGGGACTATCATTCAATAATCTTGAGTTTATGATTCTAAAAACTTCATTTAACATGTTGTAGGTTTAGTTTTTGAGAATTGGAGAATTAGGGCAAGAGTGATAATTGATGACTTATGTTATGTTGTTGTTGATTTGTGGTTATTGATGATTGTTGTTGTTAATGTCATATTATGAATTGGGTATGAATTATGTTGAGTTGTTGTTGTTGATTGTGATGATTTTGAATGAATGAGAAGTTTGAATAATATAAGTTGCTTTTCCTGAGTTTTCTTATCTCTGCCCCGAATTTTGAAATAAAAACTGGTATTGATCGGTACAGAATTGGTCTTAGGTGTAAACACAAAAGTTGTAGGTATGGATGTTAGTTTTCTAATGCCGTTGGTCTGACGTCAAAACGATTTATAGAACTTGAGTTATGGTCAAATTACTGCACGTAGGTCACAGTGAATTTTTATGGACTTTCTGCACAACTTTTCCGAATTTGAAACGAAAACTGGTATTGATCGGTACAGAATTGGCCTTGGGTGTAAACATGAAGGTTTTAGATAATTTTGTTAGCTTTCCAGTGGCTTTGGTTTGACGTGAAAATGACTTTTAGTTTTTGAGTTATGATGAAAATACTCCAAGGAGGTCTTAGTGAAATTGTACGGTGACAGCATTCTCTGTTTCATGTTTTTGCGTCTTTTTCACACGTCTCTGTTTTAAATTGGTCTTTGGTATAAACATGAAAGTTGTTGATAATTGTGATATCTTTCTAGTATCCTTGGTTTGACATGGAAATATGTTATGTATAATTTGTTATGGTTTTACAAAATTGTATGATGAATTGTTGATGTTTGAATACGATGTTATATGATGAATTGTTGATGTTTGAATACGATGTTATATGACGTTGTTTATGATTGATGCATATGAAATTATGATATGAAGTCGCTGTCATTGTCGTTACCACAGTTGTCGAATATGTTGATTTGCAGAGCTAGTAGTAAATAACAGGAATACTAGTAACTAATATATATAGTAGTAGAGATAAATTGGTAGCAGAAAAATAGTAGCTTCATCAATTTGGCAGAGAATAATTAATAAGGTTTATTAGTAGACGTAATTTAGTAGAACTTCGTTAATAATAGTTGGTAATTTTGTTTATAGTAGAAAAATGATTTTTGTATAGCAGTGAAAGAGTACCTTTATGTTAGTTAAAAATATATGCTTACACACCTATGCTTATATATGTATGAATATATATGTATGATTAATTTTGTGTATAAACAATTAGCAGTGAAGGAGTACCATTATGTTAGTTAAAAATAACGTATCCTAATTTCTAAGTAATACCTATATGTATATGAATGTTATAATGAATTCATTCCTACTATTTTTTAAATGTGTTTGAGATGAATTTCATGCCCTTTATGGATGTGTCTTGGAAACCATAGTTACTTCTTAAGATGAATTATTAGATGATGTGTAATTGATATGTTATTTAACGATGTGTCAATAATAAAATATTTGACGGTGTCTATGTTTACTGATGATGGGAATGATGATGAGTGAGAATATTAATGACATGAATGATGATGTATATTCATGAAGACGATGTTTTCTTATGATGATGATATGAATGACGATGATATGTTTGTCCCGGTGTCGTGCATAATAGGAAGAGTTTGCGTCTATGGTTGTAAGTTGTTGTTGGTGTGTTAACATTTAATACTTGATGAGTCTTGAGCCTAAAAAGGTGAAGTAGTTTAAGCAGTAGAAGGAGAAGTGTGAGGGATGTAGATGAGTAGTTCACGGCGGAGTGATAATGACGTGATTAATCCATTGGGGTATTTTTAAAAGGTCTAATATGGTAAGCTGATTAAGAGAGTATACAATATGAAAAGATAAAGAAGTGAAAAGAGACGATGATAAGAAGGGATATAACGTAGGTGTCTTCCGAGTAAGTGATGAAGTTAAATATAATCTTCTTAAACAAATAATGAGCTTAGGAATATTGTTAAGTTGAAGAGTAAAAGAGTCAAGGTAATTAAGGAACTTAAGATGAATGTTAGGTAGAAACATATAGGGCGTGTATTGAGTAGTGAAAGATAATAGGAATGAGGATAGCGGTGAATAAGACGGGAATTGATTAGAAGAGAGCGAGATGAATAGGAAAGAAGATAAGAGGTAATAGTCATAATGTTTGACGATAATAATAATAACCGGTATCGAGAGAATAAAACCTTAAATTATAATGAAGTTTTAGTGAGGAAAGTTGCTGACGTAGAAAGTATCGATAAGGTGAGATAATAACTTTGAATTAGAATGAAGTTAAGGTTAGGGAAATGGTCGAGGTTATAGATGACGACAAATGTGAGACGAGGATTAAGGTATAAAGTCGTAATAATGAGAGGGATAAGTAGGAAAGAGTTATTGACGATGGTGAGGTGAAACCTAGTTGTATAGAGAGGAGACGTTATATGTAATGTTAATGGAGAAGTAAACATCTTAAAACTAAGAAGGAGGAATAGGGTGTGCTATCAGGATAAAATATCTAGAGAGCCTAGAATATGTTGACGTAGAAACGAGTCGTGCTTAAGGGTTGGATTGATGAGGAGATAATGTAGAGATATAGACGGTAATAGAGAGTAATGATGAGAAATCATATGACTATGACAAAGAGTGATGACGATTGATATTATTTACAAGTGTATAAATAAATATGATGAGAAATGATGATACTTGCGTTAATATGATGATGAGAGTGATGATGTTTATATTATAATGATGATGAGAATGATGATGTCTATATTACTATGATGATGAGAGTGATGATGTTTATATTATAATGATGATGAGAATGATGATGTCTATATTACTATGATGATGAGAATGATGATGTATATATTATAATGATGATGAGAAGAATGACGATGTCTATATTATTTTGATGATGAAAATGATGATGTTTATTTATGAAGACGATGAGAATGATGACGGTGTGTTTTGCATTGATGTTGTGCATATTAGGGAGAGTCTTGCATTTATGAATGTGAATTCATGATGACGTGATGATGTGTAATACCTGATGAGTCTGTCACCATGCATGCATATAGAGTCGTGTCAAGGAATTATGAAGATGAAATGACGATGAAAGTCCAGTAACATATCTCTGGCAATTTATGACGACGAAAGTCCAGTAACATATCTCTGGCAAATTATGACGACGATAGGTGTGGTACCACATTCATATAGGTCTTAGGGTGAGTCCATATGCATTTAAATGATGATACTTATACTTGGTGTTTTTAAGTGTGAATTGAATGAGATGATGATATGTATGATTAGTTGAGAAGAATATAATAAATGTCGATGATCATATGACGACAGAATATTGTTATTGTTGTATTATAATGTTGTGCGTGCTTTTCCCTAATATTATGTTACGGCAGGATTTCTCACCCCTTTGTTGTTGTTGTGTTGTTTTCTTTGTGGTGATTGTACTCCCGGGTACAGACACTCAGGTTGAGGAAGTTTAGCTGTGGGACGACTTAGAAGGTGGAGATGGAATACGTCTTCCGTCTAGTTTTCATTTTATTTAGTAATCTATTAAGCATGTAGTCGCTACGAGCTCTGATTCTTGTAACACCAGGGTTGGGGTTGACGTTGAAATTAATTTGTTTTTAAGTCGAGAACTTGGAAATATTGATATTTCTATTTATGATGTTGAATAACAAGGATAATCAATATTAATGAAATCAATGAAATGTTTTCTGCTGTTGAAATTATTATTTAAAGAAAGTGTTTATGTTATATGTGATATATTGACGAGTTTTGTAACATCCTCTTTATTAAATATATAATTATTATTTAATAATTATCGTCGGGAAATAGGGTGTTACATAGTTGGTATCAGAGCAGGTCGGTCCATCCGGCCTAGGTTTTATAATCGTGTTACGTCCCCACAGACGGCATGTGTGCAGACACTGTTGATGTCAGATTCTGTTAATTGTTGTTTAGCTATTGATGGTGGTTAGAGGGAGATAGTCGAGCGAAGTCTGTCACTACAAGGGTTCTAGAGAGAATGAGGGTAAGAATCAGGGGCGTAGTAAGCTTTGTAAGGTTCCGGCTGATGAGGAAGGATGGAAGTTTCAACACGAGGCTGCGAGTAGGAAAAGGTACAAGTGGGGGAGACACTTCGGCTCGTCAGAGATGTTTAACGGGCGGTGCCATTTCAGAAGAGAAGTTTAAGTCTTTGAGGTGAGAAGTTAAACGATATGGTATTAAACCTCAGAATTAAATTAGTGCTAGAGTTGGGTTGAAGGAATATGGAGCATGAGTTTGGTATTGAGACTTAACAAGTTAGGTTGGTGGTATGAGTTGAGAATTTTTGGTTCGACCTTGTAAGTGTAAGTGGGGGTGAATAAGTTGTAGCAGAATGATGGGTGTGGTTTAGATTAGTTATTAGCTGGGATGAAAATCATTTGGCGGGACGTGTTTCAGATGGATAGTCATAAGATGTTAAAGAGAAGGATATCTTTGGAGGACGTAGATTAGATGGTATTCACTTACAGATGAGGAATATGAGTTTAGATCAGTTGAATTATCCTAGTAGGAGTGAAGTGTAGACGACCTTGAGTTGTATTTTAAGCTTTCATATGAATTAGTAAAGGATAAGTTGAGCGGTTGATTGGGGTATGTCAAGAATAGACCAAATGGTGAAGTATTATAAGGCCACATGAATGTTCGAAGGATATTATATGTAACAGGTAACAGTTGTATGTTGAGGATGGATGACACGTGATGGTGTAGACGGTAGCTAGTTGATTTTTATTAGTTTAGGATCTGGATTTCTAAGACTGTATATGAACTGGAGGAGTAAAGAATGAGTATAGGAGGGTAGGATCGGATGAGGAAGTTCTATCCAGAGCAGTTACCTTCGAGTAATTTTCGAGGACGAAAATCTGTTAAGTGGGGGAGAGTTGTAACACCCCAATTTTATATTTTAAGTAATTCAATAAATTTTAATAGGTGTGGCGTTGTGAATATTATTATTAATGCTGTTTTATTTGAATGTGATGTAAATGTTGAGAGGGTTGAATTATATTGGTGAATTAATTTATGATACCAGAATTTAAATAATATAGAAAGAGAATTGAAAAACAAGTAGAAAAGAGTAGGAGGTGTAGAAAATAGGTTTTTAATAAGTGGGGGAGGGGAAAAGCAAAAGAATAGTGAATAGAAGAGGAAAGTTATATGAAGAGTGGCTAGACCAAATATAAATAAGAGTTTTGGGAAATTAGAACTCAGTTTTGCTGAACGTAGAAACAGAGAGAAGAGCAGCCGTCAGAGAAAGGATAACCTAGCTACAACGAAGTCAAGCCAAACCAGAGATTTCAGAGGAATCAAGGTAAGGGGGAGAATCTTTGCACTTTAGGGTATCTTAATATATGTAAGGGGGGGGGGGTTTTATCATCGTTATTATAATTGATTTAAGGCTTAGATAATTGTGGGACTATCATTCAATAATCTTGAGTTTATGATTCTAAAAACTTCATTTAACATGTTGTAGGTTTAGTTTTTGAGAATTGGAGAATTAGGGCAAGAGTGATAATTGATGACTTATGTTATGTTGTTGTTGATTTGTGGTTATTGATGATTGTTGTTGTTAATGTCATATTATGAATTGGGTATGAATTATGTTGAGTTGTTGTTGTTGATTGTGATGATTTTGAATGAATGAGAAGTTTGAATAATATAAGTTGCTTTTCCTGAGTTTTCTTATCTCTGCCCCGAATTTTGAAATAAAAACTGGTATTGATCGGTACAGAATTGGTCTTAGGTGTAAACACAAAAGTTGTAGGTATGGATGTTAGTTTTCTAATGCCGTTGGTCTGACGTCAAAACGATTTATAGAACTTGAGTTATGGTCAAATTACTGCACGTAGGTCACAGTGAATTTTTATGGACTTTCTGCACAACTTTTCCGAATTTGAAACGAAAACTGGTATTGATCGGTACAGAATTGGCCTTGGGTGTAAACATGAAGGTTTTAGATAATTTTGTTAGCTTTCCAGTGGCTTTGGTTTGACGTGAAAATGACTTTTAGTTTTTGAGTTATGATGAAAATACTCCAAGGAGGTCTTAGTGAAATTGTACGGTGACAGCATTCTCTGTTTCATGTTTTTGCGTCTTTTTCACACGTCTCTGTTTTAAATTGGTCTTTGGTATAAACATGAAAGTTGTTGATAATTGTGATATCTTTCTAGTATCCTTGGTTTGACATGGAAATATGTTATGTATAATTTGTTATGGTTTTACAAAATTGTATGATGAATTGTTGATGTTTGAATACGATGTTATATGATGAATTGTTGATGTTTGAATACGATGTTATATGACGTTGTTTATGATTGATGCATATGAAATTATGATATGAAGTCGCTGTCATTGTCGTTACCACAGTTGTCGAATATGTTGATTTGCAGAGCTAGTAGTAAATAACAGGAATACTAGTAACTAATATATATAGTAGTAGAGATAAATTGGTAGCAGAAAAATAGTAGCTTCATCAATTTGGCAGAGAATAATTAATAAGGTTTATTAGTAGACGTAATTTAGTAGAACTTCGTTAATAATAGTTGGTAATTTTGTTTATAGTAGAAAAATGATTTTTGTATAGCAGTGAAAGAGTACCTTTATGTTAGTTAAAAATATATGCTTACACACCTATGCTTATATATGTATGAATATATATGTATGATTAATTTTGTGTATAAACAATTAGCAGTGAAGGAGTACCATTATGTTAGTTAAAAATAACGTATCCTAATTTCTAAGTAATACCTATATGTATATGAATGTTATAATGAATTCATTCCTACTATTTTTTTAAATGTGTTTGAGATGAATTTCATGCCCTTTATGGATGTGTCTTGGAAACCATAGTTACTTCTTAAGATGAATTATTAGATGATGTGTAATTGATATGTTATTTAACGATGTGTCAATAATAAAATATTTGACGGTGTCTATGTTTACTGATGATGGGAATGATGATGAGTGAGAATATTAATGACATGAATGATGATGTATATTCATGAAGACGATGTTTTCTTATGATGATGATATGAATGACGATGATATGTTTGTCCCGGTGTCGTGCATAATAGGAAGAGTTTGCGTCTATGGTTGTAAGTTGTTGTTGGTGTGTTAACATTTAATACTTGATGAGTCTTGAGCCTAAAAAGGTGAAGTAGTTTAAGCAGTAGAAGGAGAAGTGTGAGGGATGTAGATGAGTAGTTCACGGCGGAGTGATAATGACGTGATTAATCCATTGGGGTATTTTTAAAAGGTCTAATATGGTAAGCTGATTAAGAGAGTATACAATATGAAAAGATAAAGAAGTGAAAAGAGACGATGATAAGAAGGGATATAACGTAGGTGTCTTCCGAGTAAGTGATGAAGTTAAATATAATCTTCTTAAACAAATAATGAGCTTAGGAATATTGTTAAGTTGAAGAGTAAAAGAGTCAAGGTAATTAAGGAACTTAAGATGAATGTTAGGTAGAAACATATAGGGCGTGTATTGAGTAGTGAAAGATAATAGGAATGAGGATAGCGGTGAATAAGACGGGAATTGATTAGAAGAGAGCGAGATGAATAGGAAAGAAGATAAGAGGTAATAGTCATAATGTTTGACGATAATAATAATAACCGGTATCGAGAGAATAAAACCTTAAATTATAATGAAGTTTTAGTGAGGAAAGTTGCTGACGTAGAAAGTATCGATAAGGTGAGATAATAACTTTGAATTAGAATGAAGTTAAGGTTAGGGAAATGGTCGAGGTTATAGATGACGACAAATGTGAGACGAGGATTAAGGTATAAAGTCGTAATAATGAGAGGGATAAGTAGGAAAGAGTTATTGACGATGGTGAGGTGAAACCTAGTTGTATAGAGAGGAGACGTTATATGTAATGTTAATGGAGAAGTAAACATCTTAAAACTAAGAAGGAGGAATAGGGTGTGCTATCAGGATAAAATATCTAGAGAGCCTAGAATATGTTGACGTAGAAACGAGTCGTGCTTAAGGGTTGGATTGATGAGGAGATAATGTAGAGATATAGACGGTAATAGAGAGTAATGATGAGAAATCATAGGACTATGACAAAGAGTGATGACGATTGATATTATTTACAAGTGTATAAATAAATATGATGAGAAATGATGATACTTGCGTTAATATGATGATGAGAGTGATGATGTTTATATTATAATGATGATGAGAATGATGATGTCTATATTACTATGATGATGAGAGTGATGATGTTTATATTATAATGATGATGAGAATGATGATGTCTATATTACTATGATGATGAGAATGATGATGTATATATTATAATGATGATGAGAAGAATGACGATGTCTATATTATTTTGATGATGAAAATGATGATGTTTATTTATGAAGACGATGAGAATGATGACGGTGTGTTTTGCATTGATGTTGTGCATATTAGGGAGAGTCTTGCATTTATGAATGTGAATTCATGATGACGTGATGATGTGTAATACCTGATGAGTCTGTCACCATGCATGCATATAGAGTCGTGTCAAGGAATTATGAAGATGAAATGACGATGAAAGTCCAGTAACATATCTCTGGCAATTTATGACGACGAAAGTCCAGTAACATATCTCTGGCAAATTATGACGACGATAGGTGTGGTACCACATTCATATAGGTCTTAGGGTGAGTCCATATGCATTTAAATGATGATACTTATACTTGGTGTTTTTAAGTGTGAATTGAATGAGATGATGATATGTATGATTAGTTGAGAAGAATATAATAAATGTCGATGATCATATGACGACAGAATATTGTTATTGTTGTATTATAATGTTGTGCGTGCTTTTCCCTAATATTATGTTACGGCAGGGATTTCTCACCCCTTTGTTGTTGTTGTGTTGTTTTCTTTGTGGTGATTGTACTCCCGGGTACAGACACTCAGGTTGAGGAAGTTTAGCTGTGGGACGACTTAGAAGGTGGAGATGGAATACGTCTTCCGTCTAGTTTTCATTTTATTTAGTAATCTATTAAGCATGTAGTCGCTACGAGCTCTGATTCTTGTAACACCAGGGTTGGGGTTGACGTTGAAATTAATTTGTTTTTAAGTCGAGAACTTGGAAATATTGATATTTCTATTTATGATGTTGAATAACAAGGATAAACAATATTAATGAAATCAATGAAATGTTTTCTGCTGTTGAAATTATTATTTAAAGAAAGTGTTTATGTTATATGTGATATATTGACGAGTTTTGTAACATCCTCTTTATTAAATATATAATTATTATTTAATAAATTATCGTCGGGAAATAGGGTTTACAGGTTGTATTGTTTTGTGTTGTTGATGAAGAAAAAAAAAAGATTGCTAAAATTGAATGAATTGTAGTGTTGTGTTGCTGGTTTTCTTTGTCGCTATTTTCTCCTGAAAAATTCCTCCCTAGCTTTTGATTTTGGTCCTCAATTTATAGGCTCCATTGTTGCATTTTTTGTGACCATGGGACATGTTTGTGAGTGGTTTTTTTTAGGCTTTGGCAAAAGTTTTGGGTTTAATAGAGATGGAAAAGGAAAGGGTGGCTGCACTTTGTCTTTGTGTGTGTGCAATTAGGCAAGCTTTTAGCCATTTTTGGCACAACCAAGATGAGTGCAAGCAAGCTTATGAGAATGGAAAAGAGGTGATGGCAAAGATGAAGAAAAATGTTGCTGAAAAAATCAGCAAAGAGAGGGCGTCCCCTCCTCCCCCAATTTCCAATTTTTCCTTTTTTTTTTAAAGTTTTCTTTGGCTTTATTATATATTTATTCTTTTTGCAATTTTTGTTGGGATATAATTGAACAATTGACCATTGGACTTGGCTAAATTAATTGACCCAAATAAATTAATTTTCATCTATGTCTTTTGTAAAAATAAATTACAATGTTATCACTCATTATTTTTTTTTAAAAGACTTTTAATTTGTTCGGACAAAATTATGGTACTACAAATATGAATTTTTTGTTATAAAATTATCTTTATCTTTGGATACTTATTTTCTCCCCCTATAAAAAATATATTTTTTGAAAAGGTACTCTAATATCTTTTCAATTGAAGTTGTTTTTAGATTTTTTTTTGTTGATCATGGTTAAAAAAAACTATAATAAACATATATAATTCTCTTTAAAGTGATTTTTTTATCAAAAGTTATAACAAACCTCATAGGGCCCGTTTGTTAGGAATCTAAAAAAAATGATTTTGACATTCAATAATTTTGAGATTATTTTTTTAGAGATTTTATAAAAAAAACCAGAATCTAATTTGTGTTTGTTTATCGTAATAAAATTATTTTTTTTAATTTTTTTTTCAGTTTGTTTAGATATACAAGTATATAAAATGAATTTTTGTTACAAAAGACAAAAAAGGTAAATATATGCGGGATCAGGCAAAATTGTGTTTTTTCTCGTCATTAACTTTCATAATTGGAGAATATATTTAGTTTGTTTAGATACAACCGTATAAAAAAAATTTGTCACAAAATCATTTCAATCTTTTAACTGTTTCTCCTCGAAATGTGAATATTTGTCACAAAAGACACAAAATGGCTAAAATATGTTGAAGTGTCAAATGATTATGATGTGACAAAATTGTGTTTTGATCATTAATTTCATATTAGAGAAGGAAAAATTATGTTTTTGCTGATAATTAACATTCATAGAGAATGGATAATTTAGAGATTTTTTTGCAAAAAATAAGAATCTATATAAAATGATTTTTTTGTTACAAAATCAACTCAATATTTTGAGAGTTACTATTTTCTAACTCAATCTTTTGAGTGTAATTTTCTCTCTCCCAGAAATATGATTTTTGTTACAAAAGACACAAAAGGGTTAAAATATGTTAAGATGTCAAATGATTAGGATAGAGCAAAATTGTTTTATTATTGCTCATTAACTTTCATAATCAGAGAAGATTATAGGAAAATTTGTTTTGTTTGAGATTAAGATTAAGTTAGTTTATTCTTTCAAAAAAAGATTAAGTTAGTGTGAAAATTTGTTTTGATTGGGTTAAGATTAAGTTTGTTTGTTCTTTCAAAAAAAAAAAGATTAAGTTTTTTTTGAAAAAAAATTGTTTTAATTTGTTTTTTAGGAGAGAAAAAATAGGGGGTGGTTGAACCAAAAGACACAAAAGGATATAATTTTGATGACGTGTCAAAAAATTAAGAAAGAGTAAGATAGAAATTTTGGTAGTCGTTAAGTTTCATAGTTAGAGAATAGATATAGAAGATTATAGGAAAATTTGTTTTGTATGGGATTATGATTTTAGTTTATTCTTTCAAAAAAATATTAAGTTAGTGTTAAAATTTGTTTTGAATGGGTTAAGATTAAGTTTGTTTGTTCTTTCAAAAAAAGATTAAGTTTTTTTGAAAAAAAAAATTCTTTTAATTTGTTTTTTAAGAGAGAAAAAATAGGGGGCGGTTGAATAAAAAGACACAAAAATATATAATTTTCATGACGTTTCAAAAAAATAAGAAAGGGGGCTGTTGAACTAATTTTAATTTGTTTTTGCTATTTTTTTATAGAAAAAAAATTGTTACACTTTGATGATCATTATCCGTAATTACTTTTTAAAAAAACAAATAAATTAGTTTCATAGTTATCCGTAAAAATTGGTTCCACTTGTGATGAACAGTAATTAATTATGGACATAAAACTAAGGAGATTATGAGTTTTAACAAAGGGATAGACTCTTAGTTTGTTTTTTTCCTTAAGGAAGGGATAGACTCTTAGTTAGTCTCAGTAATTAGTTATGCACATAAAACTAAGGAGATTATGAGTTTTAATAAAGACGATTTTGAAATTTTGCTATTTTTTTATAGAAAAAAATTGTTACACTTTTGATGACCATTATCCATAATTAATTTTTTAAAAAACAAATAAATTAGTTTCATAGTTATCCATAAAAATTGGTTACACTTATGATGAACATTATCCGTAATTAATTTTTTAAAAAACAAATAAATTAAATTTTGCATAATGATCATTATGCACATAAAATTGAGGAGATCTTTTAATAAGGACGATTATTTTTTGAGGGGAGGATAGATTCTTAGTTTTTTTTTAAAAGAAAGGATAGACTCTTAGTTTTTTTAGAGGAGGGATAGACTCTTAGTTTCTTGAGAGGAGAGATAGATTTTTAGTTTGAGAGGAGGGATAGACTTTTAGTTTTTTTTTTTTTAACAAAGGGATAGACTCTTAGTTTGTTTTTTTTTTCTTAAGGAAGGGATAGACTCTTAGTTAGTCTCAGTAATTAGTTGTGATTCGATAAACATAAAGTATAATGGATAAGAGTGAATACGAATATAAATTTTACCACGCTATATAAGGTCACCACTACTTCATTCTGAAACGCACCAAAGAGTTCACAAACGAAAATGGCTTCTCTAAAATGTTATGCCTACCTTCCTTTCTTCCTTTGCTATATTTTCCTTACCCTATATGGAACTTATGCTGTTGAAGTTTCTCACGATGGAAGAGCCATCAAAATCGATGGCAAAAGAAGGGTTCTTATTTCTGGATCAATCCATTATCCTAGAAGCACACCACAAGTATGTAGTTAATATCATTGTTCACTAATAACTTTTCTTATTTTCCTTTCTATTTTTCATTATATATTATTTATACGCTAACAATGTTGTCACTTACTATATTTTATATTAGATGTGGCCTGATTTGATTAAGAAAGCAAAAGAAGGTGGATTGGATGCTATTGAAACATATGTGTTTTGGAATGCACATGAACCAATTCGTCGTGAATATGATTTTAGTGGCAATAACGATCTTATTAGATTTCTCAAGACTATTCAAGATGAAGGACTTTTTGCTGTGCTTCGTATTGGCCCCTATGTTTGTGCTGAGTGGAATTATGGGTAAACCTAATTTAAATATCACTTTTTACTTTTATTTTGACCTAAATTAATATCATATGTTTCATTATTATGATTATAAAATTCTTAATTGTTTAATTTCAGAGGGATCCCTGTGTGGGTTTACAATCTTCCTGGTGTAGAGATTCGGACGGCAAATAAAGTCTATATGGTAAATAAATATCATACTTTAATTTTGACCTAAATTAATATCATATGTTTACTTTTATTTGTTAATTTTTATTGATTTTGGCTTTATAGAATGAAATGCAAAATTTCACTACTTTGATTGTGGATATGGTACGAAAAGAGAAACTTTTTGCTTCTCAAGGTGGTCCCATAATTCTCTCTCAGGTAATTCGTTTATTAAAATTATTTAATTAAAAAATATTTATTTTATTACCATACCACTTTGTGTATAAATATACTAATCCATGATTAATGATTCATATATATCAAACAGATTGAGAATGAATATGGGAATGTTATGTCAGCTTATGGGGATGATGGCAAAGCTTATATAAATTGGTGTGCCAACATGGCTGAATCATTCAACATTGGAGTCCCATGGATCATGTGCCAACAACCTGATGCTCCTCAGCCAATGGTAAGTATCTGCTTTATGTTTGTGTAAGTTTTTTTTTTTTAAAAAAAAGTTTTTCTATGTAAATTTAGTTTATTATAAATTATAATTAAATGATGTAGTATTGTATTTCATTTTCAAGAGGGGTTAGAATAAAAACAAATATGACTTAAATATAAACTAATAATTATCTTTTCAAAAAAATAAAAGTATTTAAGAACTTTGTGAAAAAAAAAAAAAGTATTTAAGAACTATTAGTGTTTGATTGTTTTCTTTTCTCACTATATTGAAGACTAACAACTGTTTTCTTAATTGATTTGTAAAAAAAAAAAAACTCTTTTATTAATTAATTTGTAAAAAAAAACTGTTTAATTGATTGAATTCTTGTATGCCAGATTAATACTTGCAATGGATGGTATTGTCACGACTTTGAACCCAATAATCCTAACAGCCCCAAGATGTGGACTGAAAATTGGGTTGGCTGGTAAGTTTCAATTACACCTATTTAACTAACCTGGTCAATTTTTTTGAAAAACAAATTGATATCTCATTTCTTTGATAAGTTCAATTTGTAATTAAATTCCTATTTTTCTTGAAAGGTTCAAGAATTGGGGTGGCAAAGATCCACACAGAACTGCAGAAGATATTGCATATTCAGTGGCAAGGTTTTTTGAAACTGGAGGCACATTCCAAAACTACTATATGGTAAATAATTTAGAGTCCAAGTTATTAATCTTTGTGGACTTTTTTATAAGTAATATTGATAATAACATTTTCTTGTACATGTACATTTTATTTTTAGTATCATGGTGGAACTAATTTTGGAAGAACAGCTGGTGGTCCATACATTACCACTTCATATGATTATGATGCTCCTCTTGATGAATATGGTAACCTACATCAATTTATTTTCATCTTAGAATATACTTTTTTTTTTCTCTTTTTTCTTTTCATGAAGTAAATGTTTGTTTAAAATTTTTGTAGGAAACATTGCACAACCAAAATGGGGTCACCTAAAAGAACTTCACATGGTTTTGAAGTCGATGGAAAATAGTCTTACCAATGGAAACGTATCTAAAATTGATTTAGGAAACTATGTGAAGGTAGAAATGAATGGAAAACAAAATGCCATTTAATTTGCATGATTGTATTATATTATATAGGTTATCTCTTAGGATAAAAACATTTAATGATGTATATCATATACTTTCAATTTGTAGGCTACTGTTTATGCAACAAATGATTCATCAAGTTGCTTCTTGACCAATACCAACACCACCACTGATTCCACAGTAACATTTAAAGGAAATACATACAATGTTCCTGCATGGTCTGTTAGTCTTCTTCCTGACTGTCAAACTGAAGAGTATAACACTGCCAAGGTAACTTTTTCACCATTTTTTAAATTTATATTCCATCCAATAAGGGAATCACGCATTCGAGACATCAGTGTCAGTCGATCAAGATTGGTCGGTTAAAAAAAATGCATATTTTATTTTTAGTTCAAGATACTGACCTTAAATTTGGACTGTCCGAATCTTGATCTATCGACAATTGATGTCCCGATTGCATGAATGAGGAGAATCATTGCAAACCAATCACGTGTTTTTTCATAAGATAAACACAATTATATTTGTGTATGGTTATGTTATTAATTGATGTTGACTATTTCTTTTAATAATTAGGTAAATGTTCAAACCTCCATCATGGTTAAGAGAGAAAATAAAGCTGAAGATGAACCAGAGGCTTTGAAGTGGGTGTGGAGAGCAGAGAATGTTCATAATGCTCTACTTGGGAAATCAAGTGTCTTTGAAAATACAATTGTTGATCAAAAAAGAGCTGCTAATGATTCTAGTGACTATCTTTGGTACATGACAAGGTAAGTAATAACACCCTATTAATTTTATCATTATTATTTCAACTGAATATTCAAATGTCAATCACTAACATTTTTTTGTTTTTCATTTTCTATGATAGACTTGATATTAATCAAAAGGATCCAGTTTGGACAAATAATACAATTCTAAGGATTAATGGCACTGGCCATGTAATTCATGCATTTGTCAATGGAGAACATATTGGTAATGTGACACATGCTATTTAAATGACACTCATGGTTGATTAACATTGTCAAAGTATTCATTTAATGATATACATGGTTTCTATATGGTTTATAAATAGGTTCTCATAGGGCTACATATGGCATTCACAATGATCAATTTGAGACTAACATTAAGTTGAAGCGTGGCAGGAATGATATCAGTTTGCTTAGTGTCACTGTAGGACTTCAGGTAACACATTGCATAATTGTGCACCATAATTATAATTATAATTATTCAAATATTCAAAAGCACTCATTTTGGTTGCTATTATTGTAATTAATTAATATATGTGTATTTTGTGGATAATAGAATTATGGAAAAGAATTCGATAAATGGCAAGATGGTCTTGTTAGTCCTATTGAATTGATTGGTACAAAAGGTGATGAGACAATCATCAAAGATCTGTCATCACACAACTGGACATACAAAGTTGGGTTGCATGGATGGGAACACAAATTCTTCAGTCAACATTCATTCTTTGCTTCTTCTTCTAAATGGGAATCTGATCAACTTCCCATTAACAAGATGTTCACTTGGTACAAGGTAAATCAATTTATTTTTCTTCTATAGTTGTATTAATATATGGACAAGTTTTAGATATAAGTTCTTTTTGTGTTGTACTATTTACTGTTTTCATTTTATAATTTACTCATTGATTGTATATCTAATAATATATATATATATATATATATATATAAATAGAATTTTTTTAAACTTAACTAAATAATTTTAAGAGTTTAATTATCATACACTGATGGTGTAAAGTTATTTTACACATACATCTAATGATGTGTTATCACATCAATTAATAAATATGACAACTCATGTGTTTTCATATTCATTAATTCAAATGGCAAAACATGAGCATACTAATTAAATTTATTTTTAATCTATGTGTAGTATGTTATAATTGGTGAATAAACAACATCTAAGTTTTATATATTTTTTACTATTAGTTTAAAATTGTTACTATTATCCATCTTCAATTTACTAATTAGTTTGTTTGTTTATAATTGTTAGACCACTTTCAAAGCTCCACTAGAATCAGACCCTATAGTTGTTGATTTGCAAGGTATGGGAAAAGGTTATGCTTGGGTGAATGGTCACTCTCTTGGTCGTTACTGGCCTAGTTATAATGCAGATGAAGATGGTTGTAGTGATGATCCTTGTGATTACCGTGGAGAATATACTGATACAAAATGTGTTAGCAATTGTGGCAAACCCTCACAAAGATGGTTAGTTAACATGCTCAATTAATTACTATTTTAATTTAAGATTATAATAATATCAAATGTGTGACAATTAAAATTAAAATATATATGTTACTTTGAATAATTTAGGTACCATGTCCCTCGTGACTTTATTGAAGATGGTGTGAACACATTGGTTTTGTTTGAGGAAATTGGTGGTAACCCATCACAAGTAAATTTCCAAACAGTTATTGTTGGAACTGCTTGTGCAAATGCTTATGAGAATAAAACTTTGGAATTATCATGCCATGGTCGTTCCATTTCGGATATAAAGTTTGCAAATTTTGGCAATCCACAAGGTACATGTGGAGCATTCACTAAGGGTAGTTGTGAAAGTAATAATGAAGCTTTGTCTCTTGTACAAAAAGTAAGTTTTTACTTAATTTTATTACTTGCTATTTCAAGATTATTTTATATAATATTATATGATGATTATTAATTAACTTTGTTTTTTGGGTTTTATATAGGCATGTGTTGGCAAGGAATCATGCTCAATTGATGTTTCAGAAAAAACATTTGGGGCAACTAATTGTGGCAATATGGTCAAGAGGCTTGCAGTGGAGGCAGTTTGTGGTGTTTAGGTTGTTTTTTAGCATATAAATTTGGGACATGGACCTCAGTTATCAAGTAGGGTAATCTAGTTTAGGTATTATATTTAAGGTTTTTTTATGTGGTCTTTGCAAGTTTAGGTAGTTAGTTTTTGAAGTTGAAACTCTTTATACTTTTCATTTTGAATATATATAAAACTTATTTATTATTTTATTTACAGTTTTCTTCCTCTCAAGAAAAAAAAAAAAGACTCAGTTTTTTCTTACACAAGATATGACATTGCATATTTTGAATTTAAATACCAATTTACCTAATGACTCCTTATAAAATAAACTATCTAAGTCATTATTTTATTATCATCATGAATCTGATCCTATCACAAATTCTTAACATTGTTTCGTTTAATGTACATTTAGATAATGATCAGGTAAAATTTTAGGTTATTTTTTGTTTTGTGTTACCCTTTTCTAAGGGAGAGACCATAGTAATTTGGAGTTTGAATATTGCCATGCCCTCCTATGCATAATGCGGCTTCCATATAAATAGTAATTTTTTGTTTTGTGTTACCCTTTTCTAAGGGAGAGACCATAGTAATTTGGAGTTTGAATATTGTCATGTCCTCCTATGCATAATGCGGCTTCTATATAAATAGTCATTTTTTGTTTTGTGTTACCCTGTCTTTTCTGTAAGATGTGTGTGTATATATATAGTCATTTGTAAAATAAAAATAATTTGTTTATATTTTTAGTTTTGAAAACATTAGGTAGAGACCAAATTAGTTTCGCTAAATCAGTCACAAATGCTTAGTGACTAACAGTTTACCAACTGTTTTAAGTTCGCCTCCGAATTGGTAGCTAAACACTTTAGTGATCGATTATGTCTCTTGAGATACCAAATTTTGGTCATTAAAGGGCGAATATTTAGTAGTACCTCTGCCTCACGTGAAGATATTTTGTCTTTGGATTTTATCTTTCTAGTTTTGTTTTAATTGATGTCTTTAGTAAGTTTTTGTACAACACCCTTTCATTTTAGATCACTCACTCTATACAAATTGTTTTTAGAAAGTTAGTGGAAAGATAGAAGCAAATTAGCATTATTCATTTTCTAAAAACTACATCTTGATTCGAATCAATTCTTCTCATTGAGCCATTTGATTCGAATCAATGCTTCCCTAGGGAAGTCATGGTTTGAATCACGATTCGAATCAAAACTCTAACCTAGTTGCTATGAATCGATTCATTCCACCCTTCTGTGTTGTTGTAATTCGATTTAAATTACTGTGATTCGAATCAATCTTCATCTCTAAACCTCTGAGTTGAATCATTGTTCATGTCTATCGACTCGATCTTCATAACAACTTAGAATTCAGAAAAGGCACTATTGATTCAAATCAAGCTTTTTTTTATTCGAATCAAACACACTTTTTTAATTAGTTTTATTTTTACCCAACCTGTTCTTATACCACTCTCTTATATATAGTTGCAAAAACACTCTAAAGTCTTTCTTCTCTCTTTTTCTACAAACTTTTTCAGATTAAACACTTTTTCTAAGAATACTTGTGAGATTTGAGATCTAAATTGTTAGGGTGCTATAGGATAATTGTAAGTTTGGTTTCTTTCAAGGATCTTGATGGAGCATCAAGGATCTAAAGCAAAAGGAGGTACTTTTCACCTCCAAAGGTAATTGTGGGGGTTATTTCTCAAGCAAACAAGGTTGAAGGGGATCGAAGTGAGGTCATAGCAAAGAAGGTTTCTTGTGCAAGAAGATTGAATGATTGCATTCTAGCTTGATCCGAAGACCTTGGGATTCATCCGATTTCAAAGAGCTTGAAGATTGGAGGCATTTGAGTGGTTACATCGTGTAGAAGATTTAGGATCGTGGTGATTCATAAATTGAAGAAACTTTGGAATTAACTCTTGTAAATATTTTCAACATTCTAATAGAAATCCGTAGAAGAGGTGTTTTCTTCTACAAAGAGATGATGTACCCATAGCGAGGACAATTGGGGAACCTGTATAAATTCAGTGTTTTCTTTTCCCTTACTCTTTAATTTTCACAAATTTACTTTGATATATGATGATGATGGCCATGGTTTCACAATGGAGTAGTGTTATATCGGCCAACATCACCATGTTTTTGTCTCACAATGAAATTTCCACAAATTTACTTTGATATATGATGATGATGGCCATGGTTTCACAATGGAGTAGTGTTATATCGGCCAACATCACCATGTTTTTGTCTCACAATGAAGCCGTATTATGTACAGTTTAAACGTTACGCCAAAATTATTTCTAAGTCGTTTCCTTTTTTCTCTAGTGCACGAGAGTATTGAGGAAACTTTATTCTATAAAATATCATTGAGCCACATCAGTGACAAAGCCAAAACAAAAAAGTCTGAGTGGGCCACAAAAATAAACTATAATATATATATATATATATATATATATATATACACACACACACACACACACACACACACACACACACACACACACACACAATACTTACGTTTTAAGAAGCATTAAACACAAAGTTGACCAACAAAAAGTTAAACTACATACCTTAAAAATTTAAAATAATTATTTACGCGTTTTGAGTGAATTGAAAGTATGATAGTAATGCATACTGAGATGGAGAAGATGATGGGCTACAATGTAATTTTATTTAAAAGTCAAAGATATTTTAGTAACTTTCCCTATAAAAAAATAATTTTTTGGTGGGTTGTAGCCCACCCAAGCCCTAGAGGGGCTCCGCCACTCACACTTGGAGTGAATGTTGAATTCATTTTAAGGATTCCAAAGTATCATGAAAGGGATCGAGTATAGACATCTCATTTGCAATCTGATTTGCATAAACTAGTAGGAGAAAATCGAACTTAAAACTTAGTGTGTTCGCACATGCTTTAAAAGTTATTTGTGCAACATCATCATATTGATATTATTATTCTTCTTCATGGTTAGTTATTGAAACATCCCCCAAAAAAAACATGAAAATGAAAATGTGTAGAGAACAATTGTAATTATAGAAGCTTATATTTTTCTTTATCATCAATTGGTTTTTCGTCATTAACAATTTTCTTACCCAATAAAATTTCAAGATCCGCCACTGTTACCAAATTGAGATTTATTTTCTATGCAATATGGGACTCATTACACATATATATATATATTACCTATGTTTTAAAGCTTAATTCAAACATTATCAGAAAAGATGAAAAGAAATTTGCCTTTACTCATTGTTATTAGATCTTTAACTCCAGTGGATACCCCCAAGGGATTTCCTCAGTTTAGACTTCTTGAGATTCCTATGAGACTGATACTAAAATTATTGAGATTGCTGTAAGAAGACCATTTTTTAAATTCAAGTGGGGGATTGTTGGAACATGTGTGGAAATTGAGTTAAAAGACTAAACACAAATTCCCACGTTGGGTAGAACTAGTGTTGTGTGAATTGAAAAAAGTGGAAGTCACACATCGGATATGGAACACACACATTAGTAGTGTTTATATAGTGGGGGTGTACCCCTAAGAGGGGGTACATAATTTTGTGAACGAAGTAAGCACTAGAGAAAAAAATATATATTTATATATTTTGGAAATGTTAAATTAAGTATATTGGAAAATACTTTCTTAGTCCCCAAGTATTACTAAAATATTTTTGAACGCAATTTGAAATATGTTGGTGCACAATCTGAAATATTTTGGTATGCAATCTAATATATTTTAGTACGTGATCTGAAATATATTTTGATACTCAATATTATTTTTCTGTACGGAATAATATATTTTTGTATTCAATATAATATATTTTGGTACTCAATTTGAGATATTTTTGTACTTGATCTAATATGTGAATTACTTGTTCCCAAAGTCTCTCACTTTATTAGTTGTGAATTTTCTCTATTAATAGAGAACTCACATAGTGCATTATACACACAAAAAGAGTTCTTGAGTTGTCGAGAACTATTTCTTTCTTCTCCCTCCAGCTTGTGTTAACGAGTTATTCTTCTCTTCATCTTCTTTTTCGGTCCCTTTGGAATTAAGAGTGTTCTTAAGACCATAGTCCCTTTAGATAAAAAGTCTCTTCGGAGTTAAGAATGGTCTTAAGAACACAGTCCCTTCAATAATTTATGTCCCTTTGGAATAAATAATATTAGAGTGGTCATAGTACCATAGTTGGAGAAGTTAAAAAATTAGAATGGTGGTAACAACATATTTGAGTGGTCTCAGCACTATAATAGAGTGGTCACGGTACCATAGTAGAGTGGTTTCTGTATTAAAAGAGTGATCTTGGTACCAATTGAAGGTGTAATTCTCGAACGGTGACTCAACCTAGTAACAATTTCGGTAGATATTCTTTTTCAAAATAGAATTTGGAAATCCAAATACAACAGTTTGGAAATCCAAAAACAATATAAGATCCGCCACTATTACCAAATTAAGATTTATTTTCTATGCAATATGGGACTCATAACATATATATTACCTATGTTTTAAAGCTTAATTCAAACATTATCATAAAAGATGAAAAAAAAATTTGACTTTACTCATTGTTATTAGATCTTTAACTCCAGTGGATACCCCAAGGGATTTCCTCAGTTTAGACTTCTTGAGATTCCTATGAGACTGAAGCTAAAATTATTGAGATTGCTAAGACCAAACGAACCTTTTAATATTATTGGTCCCCTTTTGTAAGGTTTGCCACCTTCCTGTTAAATAGAATTTCGCTTCTCTCCAATCAAATACACCAAATAGTTGATAGTCATACTAAATGATACAACCTTTTTGGCATTCTTACCTTTCACAAACTGATTAAAGGCCAAAAATTTTCCTACACAGCCAAAGAAAAAAGACACGAAATAAGAAATGTCCTTGGTTTTATACTTCATGAAAGCACAAATGCAACATTGTTGGTGTACATCTTTGATTATATTTTGTTGTCACAACTCCACACTTGTAGGTGTCCTTCCTTGTAACATCTCCAGTTGAAAACACTATTTTCATGAATCAAACTTGAGTTATTTTCTTTAGGAGATATTCCAAGAGTCACATTCCAATTTTTCGAATAGTTAATACTTATTGAAATTTTACAGTCTTCTCTTTTGAATCTCTTTTTAAATGTTTTTTTTTTATGGAGGGAATGTGGATTCTAGAAAAGTCCACTGATGAAATGAGATCATGTGGGTATTGGTTGGGAGAATTAAGGTTTTGGGGTTCATAGTATTAAGAATTTTAACATTTCTTTGTTAGGAAAATGATGTTGGTCCAGGGGTTTGTGGTTTAAGGTGTTGGTGCCTCGAAAATAATTTGGAGGGCGGTCATGTGAAGGAGGGGGAATAAAGCGCCGGCGTGGTGGAAAGACATTATGGGTGTCAGAAGAGGTGTTGAGATGAGGTTGGGAATGGCTTTGATGATAACTTGGTGAAAGCGGTAGGTAACATGGCTTATACTTTTTTTTTTTGTTCCACCCATGGTTGGAGGAGGAGACTTTTATGTTTAAAATTTAGTAGGCTGTTTGAGTTAGCTGAAAATCAAATTGTGTTTGTTGCGGACATGTGTAATTCAGGGTGGGGTGTTGGGTGGAGGTCTCGTAGGAGGTTTCATGCTTGAGAGGATGAGAAATTGGAGGAGTTGTTCGTTGTTGTATAATTCTTTTTTTCTTAAAAGCAAGGTTATTTGGTTAAAGGTGTCTATCACATGTTAACTCATGTGGAGGTGAAGGTGTCAAATTCGCTTACGGATATCATGTGGAACAAGGCATCTCCATTGAAGGTGTCGGTGTTTGTTTGATTTCTTTTGCACTATAGAATCCCAACTAAGAACAACTTGTTTTGTAGTGAAATTTACATGACAGTTCTCGTCTGTGCTTGATTTAAAGGTGTTTGATAAGGTGATAGTGTTAATCTTTTGGTGGTTTAAAGCTAAGTTTTGTAATTTATCATTTGATTTATATGTTTGATGGGTAAATCTTTTATAGTTTGTCTTGAGATGCCCACTTAACAATTCAGTTTTTGTTAGCTGGTTTGACTTTGTGATAACTTTGTATGACTTTTCTTGGTTACACTTCCATGCACACATTGTGCTAGGATGTAACTGTTTATTTTAATTTCATTTTGGTTTCTTCTAAACAAAATATTTATTGAAATTGTATTGGAGTTTTATATTGTTCATGGTTTTCGTGTTGTTGGATGTATAAATGTGCTCAATCACCCTCATTCTTATTGCTTTTGAGATGAGATCCAAACTCATTTGATGGAAAGATCAAAATTTATATTAATTCTAAACTAGTTAGTATTAGCTAAGCTGGTGAATCCAAAGAGAAAGAAAACAAAAATGTCTCAATATGGATCATCCAGACACCATAATTGAATCTATAGCACTAAGCTCTTGGGCGGCCATACAGCCTTTACTTTAGGGAATGTTTACTATGAATAGTATATAAGAAAACCGGGTTAAAGGGAAAATGGTTGAAGCTGCTAAAAGATTTTTATGTACGAAACAAAAAAGGCTAAACAGTATGTTTCTTTTTTGTATTATTTAAAATTAAAACATGTAATCTCTCTTATTTCATGATATGATTTGATTTAATTTATTTTATTATGTCTATTATAAATAACTAGTGAAAAGACAGACATTCAAGTGTACGTCTTTCCGCTCTTTTATTGCTCTAACACGTGTAAATTATCAACCATATTTCATAGAAATTTGCGTGTAAATTACAAACGATATTTTATATATATATATATATATATATATATATATATATTAAAATTATAAATATAGATATAGATATTTGTGACTTTTAAATGTAACAAACTCAACAAACCATATTTATAACAAATATAACAAACTCAACAAACCATATTTATCTTTTTCAACGACAACAATAATATAACAAATATAATAAAAGTTCTTATCTTTTTTAATAATACCAACAATATAACATTATTATAAAAAAAAATTGTTTGAGGGTATAATTGGTAACAAAAAAATCAGCCCAAAATCCTCTCAAAAGGGGCTATTTTCTTTATATATAGTATAAATAGAAAAAAATGTTTTAGAGTAAAATTGGGATACCGAAAAAGTCAACCCAAAATCTTTTATATATACTCGATCTAGTTTGTTAGATTTTTTAAAGCTTAAAGAAAAAAAAACTGGAAATATATTCATATTGTGTTTGTTACATTTTTTTTTAATTTTGAATTCACTCCCATCAATTATCTTCTTTAAACAATAAATGATAAGGAAAAAAATTGATATATCAAGGACAATAAAGATTGAATTTTTACACTTATTTTAAGATATGAATTTACTTTTATCTATTTGTTATATGTGCTATTTGTATTTAAAATTGAGGGTGATTTGGGAAAGAGAAAAAGTTAGCCCAAAAGAGTCAAAAGAGACTATTTTCTTTATATGTGTGTGTGTGAGAGACATACTTTTTTTTTAGAAAATGTATATAAGATACATGTAGTTTGAATATGCGTGTATGTATGTTATATAATAACTAAAAACTAAATTAACAACAAAAGTTTAGAAATTAGTCAACAAAAAAAGAAGTCTAGAAAGAAAAAGATATGAAGTTTATGTAGTATAAAATAGGTCCTAGGAATTATCTCCAAATACTAATCAACATATATATATATATATATATATATATATATATATATATATATATATATATATGAGCATCAATCAAATATAAGCAATAGTGAGATTAGTAAACTTATGTGTCCTTAACATTGATGCATAACTAGGCCAGTGATACAACTCTATTAACATCATGCACCAACAAGTCATATGTAACATGCAAAACAATAAAGTGTTATATAACCTGAGGCGTGACTAAATCATTGTTTTTAGGGATTTATCCGTCTCATAAGTGTGGCTCCATCCAGAATACAACAAATTCTTAAGCTATTTATATAAGTATATAAGCTTATTTATTTATATAAGCTATTTTTTATAAGCTCAAAATAAGCTCAAACCAAACGGGACCTAAGTATATCAACAAGTGGTCAAAATAATAGTTGAGTAAAATAAGGCTTATTTTTAGTTAACTTTTGAAATAAAATAAAACTCTAAAATTACAACAATTTATGTTTATTTTGGTCACTAATCACTATATGTAAATGAAAATATTATAGTTCAGTTGGTAGAGACGTTACAATATATGGAGACGGGTTCGAACCCGAATTCTCACTTATCGGATGAATTTCAAATCATTATTATATTATTTGACAAAAAAAATGTAAATATGCAGCAAATGATTTTTAAAGGTAAAATAAATTAAAAGCATAATTTATCCGGTTAGTGGGATTTGGTATGGCCCAATGGAATTAAAGAGATGGCAATAGGAGTGAGATTTAGCAGACTTTTGACTGTTCGGTTAGTAAGGAACAGCCAACGCCAACTTTGGCCTCGTATGATCTTCTTCTTTTATATATGGGAAATATCAATGAGTATCTTTGAGGCATTGATTAAGATGATAAAAATTGAAATATTAGATTGAAAAATGGTGAAAATAATTAATTTAACTTTTTAAAAGTCAAAATATTATTAAATTTAATGTAAACATACTACTTTTAGATTCTTTAACAAGTGCCCTTAATACACATGTTAGTAGAACATAACCCATATATATATATATATATATATATATATATATATATATATATATATATATATATATATATATATATATCTTTGTACTCATATCTTCATGCTTTCAATTCTTTCCAATATTATTATGAATGACAAGTGTTTTATCACCACGTGATTATGATTAATGCCAGTATACCACATAAAAGTATTTTTAGTTAGGGAGAATATCTCTAAAAGGTAAGTACTCTCTCCATTTCAAAATACATGTCGCAATTATACAATGTACATTATTCATATAGCTTATTTTGATCATATTTTTTAACTAATATATAAATACAAATATTAACATATAAGATGTTGTTTGATTTGTCTCGATGAATATTTTCAAAATATCAAATTTTTATAATTTTTTATTATATATAATTAAACATATTAATGGTCAAAGTTATATATTGACATATGTGCAGTGGTTGATTGTGGTATGTATCTTGGAACGGAGAGAGTATTTGACAAAATAACACAAGATATATAAGGGAGGATATGCCAAAACTTTTATGTTATCGAGACCCAAGACTATTTTGGTACTTGCACAAAAAATTGTGTGTTTTTTTGTTAGTCTTCCGATATCTAGGGGAAAGGACCCTGGTCATCTGGAGTTCGGTCGATGTTGAGTAAAGTCTGACAAAAATTGTTTTACTCAGGAATTGAACTCATGTCCTCTTTAACAATTCATCATTTGGTGGAGTTCATTAATCATTTGAGTCAAATTGCTTAATTTGTGTTGTAGTTTAATCAAGGACAATAATTTCAGTTTTGTCTTGTCTCTTATCCCCAAATTTTTCTAATTCTTGGAATAGTTTTACAATAAAACACAATACATCTGAAATTGTCATATCTAGTCCTTTTTATTGTTTATTCTAAAATACGATTTCATGTGACGTATTTACATGATGTTTTCATTGAAACATTAACATGATTAATAGTACTATATCGTTTTCTTTATAAACACATTGACCTTTATGGCAGTATTAGATTTAGAGTACTCGAAACTCAATACAACAAAATAAGTTTACCCACTTTGTAATCACAACAAAGGGTTAGTTTGCCAATTGGCAAAGATAAAATTAGAGCTTCTATTCACCTTACAAAATGTACAATGACCATGGCACATTTTAAATTCAATCCATTACGTACCTTTTGAATTTCTTTATAATCTCCATTAAAGATGACGACATGTTTCATGATAATCGAAATAGTAGCAAACTAAGCTTTTACGGTTCAGTTGCCTACGACTAGGCTTTAAGTCAAATTTATTTTTTTGGAAACTTGCTTATTTAGCATTTAAGACATTAATTATCAATTTTTTGGAAACTTCCTTGTAAATTGTGCATACTCCTAGCTACAAGACCGTCTCGAGTTGGCAATCTGGTAAGAAAGAATTTTCAAAGAAAGAACTAAGCCTATGTTTGGATGCCCGTTTGCACCCTCAAAACCACGGCAATTCATTTCAAACTCACTTCTATTGTGCTAAAAAGATGTTTGGATCTTTTAGAGAGAAGCAATTCCTGCTGTTAGAATTGATTCTAGTCAACACTCCAATTTGTAGCTTTTGCGTTTAAGAGAATCAATTCTACCATAACTTTGATCTCTTGATATATCTTTCTTAATTACCTTTTACTTAATTGCCCATTGACTGATAACCAAATAGATCCTGCAACTATTGTCACATTGTTTAAAAGAAATTAATGTTATGTTAGTATAATGCTTATTCGCATACACATGAATTTTGCAATATAACTCTAATAATTATTTTGTATTCTACCAACAAAAAAAATTGTAGTATAACTCTATAATAATATTATTTAACATTAATATATTATATATAGACATTTTGGTTAAGCTTTTTTGAATTCATTAATTTTTAAAAATTAATGAACGACTCTATGAAAAAAATTATACCAACATAAATTTAAATAATTATCTATAGTAGAAAAAATATAGATTTAATATTTTATATTTCTTTTTGGACAATTATTTAAATTTATGTTGTATATTTTAAATAGTTTAAATTGAAACCAAAAAATTGTAAATATATTGTCTAAATACACCCCTTTTGGTAATTATACCTCCAAAAGCAATTTTGATCTCATCTATCCAAACAAAATAAATTAATAAGAATCACTTCTAAATAAAGGTATCCAAACACAAATCAATTTACACTCAACTCACTTTTAACCAAAATCAATTCTATCAAAATCAATTATGTCAGAATCAATTCTAGTCACCGTCAAACCAAACACACACTAATTATTTGATGGTACACCAGATTTCCACAACTTACTCAAAGCTTTATATAAAGGGTTATGCTTGTTAAGGTTTCAAAAGAAGAAATAATTTATAAACTTTGAAGGCTTTGTTAATGGGTTTAAGATGGCCTCGGGTTTAAAAGTGAATTTCAATAAAAGTTGCTTGATTGGGATTAATGTGAATACGAAGTTTATGGGGATGGCGAGTAACTTTTTGAATTGTAATACTGGCTCAATTCCATTTATTTATTTGGGCCTACCGGTGGGGGCAAAATCCGAGAAAAGTGGAAACTTGGAAACCAATGTGTGGGAGGTTTATAGTGGAAGAGATGAGGGGGATAAATGGAGTTTAACGTGGCGTCGAGATCTTTTTGTGTGGCAGACGGAGTTTTTACATAATTTAATGGAGGTGTTGGAAGGAGTGGTGGTGGGTGACGGGAGAGATAGGTGGGGGTGGAGGCTGGAAGAGGGAGGAGACTTTACGGTAAATTCTTGTTATAAAGTTCTTGAGAAATGGTTTTTGATTGATGGTAATATCTCCGTGGATGAAGCGCGTGTATTTCGTTTACTTTGGAAATACGGAGCTTCGTCTAAGGTTTTGGCATTTGTTTGGACTTTGTTACTTGATCGAATTCCTACAAGGGTGAACTTAGCGAATAGAGGAGTGTTGAATGTGGAGGTTTCCAAGCATTGTGTGTTGTGCGGTAGGAGGGAGGAAACGGCGTTACATTTATTCTTACATTGCGAAGTGGCTGCTATGAAAGTGTGGCAAAGGGTGATGTGGTGGATGCACTTTAATTCTGTAATACCCCACAATCTATCTGTTCACTTCGAGTGTTGGAGGAATGAGGGGACGTCGAATAAATTACGGCGTGGGCTAGGCATGATTTGGACTGCGGTGATTTGGACTATTTGGAGGAGGAATGATATTATTTTCAACAATGGTGTGGTAGAGATAGAAGGTTTGGTGGATAGTATAAAAGTTCTATCTTGGTATTGGAGTATGAGTGGGTTGAAAATAGCATCATGTTTGTATTATGAGTGGTGCTGGAATCCTAGGGAGTGTCTAGCGAGATAGGAGTTTGGCACTTGTGGTATGGTTTGTTGGTGTCGAATGTCGGCTGCTATGCATTTTGATGGGTGTTGTCGCTGGCAGCATGCTATTAGGTAGAAAGAAAGGGTCAAAGGGAGTGTGTTGTGAGTCTAAGAGTGGGCTGGTGTTTGTGTTTTTTTTTTTTTGCTACTGTGGTGCTATGTCTTTTCTATCCCTGTATTGCTACACGCCGGGGTTTTGTTTTGTTACTAGCACCATCCTTCTTGTCTTAAGAAGGTGGTTTTGCTTGAATAATATATTGTTGTTCAAAAAATAAATTATAAATTTTACGTAGAAAAAGATTCTTTTTGAAGTTTCAATATTTTGAATACACAATTCTCAATAAAAAGTTTATTCTTTGGACTTCTAAAAAAGTGTCACAAGAGCATTTGTTAACATTTCTTTTATATAAAATAGGGTCATGTTAACGAGTGTCTTTCGGATACTCTTTAAAAATTTCTAATAAAAAAATTATTCTTTAAAAAAATCAAAGTTTTCAATTTTTCAATACAATAAATACACAAATTTTTATAAAATCTTGCCATTTTAAGGGCTTAAAGAATGTCTGGGAGCACTCGTTAAAATTTCCTTGTAAAATAAACGATGTGAAGAGTCCACTAATTGCGAGTAACATGATCTAAGCGTGAGACCATTTAGGCTTTTAGAGATTGAACACCAGGAATTTGCCCTAGCTACCCGCCTGAAGGTACACACCCTAAAC
Organism: Medicago ruthenica; assembly: GCA_018208015.1. Lineage (NCBI taxonomy): Eukaryota > Viridiplantae > Streptophyta > Magnoliopsida > Fabales > Fabaceae > Medicago > Medicago ruthenica. Next base: position 55,397 of record WNNG01000047.1, on the reverse strand, counting down.
CAAAAGCACTGCATTCAACTCTCTAATACATAAATTAAGCTCACGAGTTCAACAATTCAGTCTCTAAGCAATGGTCATTCAAAAACTATATAATATTTTGTCCTATTATATGTGTCGCATTTGCTTAATTATGTCAAGCAAATTATAGAGAAATTATTCGAGAATAAATAAATAGACAGATAAAAAGATAATAGCAATTTTATTTAACTATAAATTTATCAAGTATTGATGTATTTAACATCAAGAATGCAATGATATGGACTTATGATGTACAAAATATTAATTACTCCCTCCGTCCCTTTTTATAGGAGTAGTTTACAAAAATCACGTGTATTAAGAAAAATTGTTGGAGTAATAAAGTTGTCTCAAATGTGTGTGACTATTACTAGATTACCCTTAATTAAATATATATTTAATGTTAACTTTTCATATACCAAGACAAATTGATAGTATTAATAAGGGGTATACTTGGAAAAAGAGTAATCAATGCATCTAGGAATTTGTATATAGTCTTATATTTAGAGACAAATTTTTTTTGTAAACTATTCATATAAATAGGGACGGAGGGAGTAGATGGTATAATACAAGTATTTTGGTTGGACTGTTTGAGTCCAGTACTATTTTTCTGGTCTAGTTTGTCTCATTGCCTCTAAGTTTTGGATTGTTTTTCTTTGACTTTTGTTTGTATTCCACTTCTTGTAGCTCTTGCTTTTGTTTTTCTTTTATTATTTGTAATGAGACGAGTACCTTTGTACTCAATTATAAAAAATGGTGCAATAGGAAAAAATAATCAATGTATAACCTTAAAAATTGAAAATGACATTATTTTGAGATAAATTATTTTGCAAATGTGGCCCTCAAAATGGGAGGAAGAGAGTAACTTATTTTACGCCATAATTTTTTTTTCACCTTACTAGTATGTTTATATGAAGTCCGGATACATGGTACGGGTACGGGTACGGGTACGAGTACGATATGATACGGGTACGTGGATACATGAAATTTTTAAAATTTAGGATACGATACGACTAAGATACGTTAACAAAATATTCATATTATAATTTATATGCATGTAAAATAATTGAAAAAAAAAATAAGCATTGATTCCTCTTCAATACTATATAATCATAAAAATCACAATTTACAAAAAATAATACATGTGATCAAAATAAAAAATGAAACATTTTTCGTATAAATCATATTCTATTTTCATTCATATGTTAGGATATCAACAAATGCATCAATATAAGAACTCAAAACAAAGTTTGTTTAATGTGATTGATTGAATCTCCTTTCTCTCGTTACTTCCATCCACCAAAAATATAATTTTTAATTGGTTAATCGAAAAACAATTACAGTGATTCATATCTTAAATTGAATCATATACATCTCCATTGAATTTTTACAAGACAATCTCTCTTTTTTACTCTTCATTTTTTTCCAGGATACGTCTCTGTGAAGTATTTAATAAGTATTTGTGTGTATCTGTCGAGTATCTTATAAGTATCAGATAAAATATATTTTTTAAATTAAAATAATTAATTCTGATACTCCGTGGGTAGGTTTCCGAGAGTATTTGCGGAGTATCGGTATCCGACACGTATCCGATACGGGTCGTCTCCATTTGGGAGTATCCGGGCTTCATTAAATTAAAGGGTATGATGATTCCAAGAAAAAAAAAGGATATGATATAAATTAAACTTTCAGTCAGAAAACGCTTAATTGAATTTTTTAACAGTCACTTGACGTAGAACTTGTCAAAGGTTCAGAGCAAATATGGGCTATATTATTGGCAATAACACACTATAATGCATAGCATGCAATGCATTATTTTGCAAAGTTTATCATTATTTATTTATGATGATAGGTATAAAGAAGATAGGTTACCTTGTCGCGGAAAACAATGGCAAATGGATTAATATTTTCGATCACTTACTGTCATACAGACAAACAAAAACACAACATTTATACTCATTGACAATCTACTAGAGAGGTGGGGACATGTACTCATCGACACCTATAAGAAATTTTAGTAGATTATCAATGGATTAATAGATTTTTTTATCCATCTATTATCATCTAAGTTTAAATATATCAAATAGATCCATTTTGCCATCTCTATATCCTCCTTTTGTTGATTAAAATTTCTAGACAAATAAAACGAAAAAAACAATATATTAACTAATGGACATAGTACTTTTACTAATCATTCAACGCTCTAAAGAATATTTGACCAATTTTGTCTTCTTCTGATGGAACGTCATTCTCCAAACTCTTACGTTTTGTCCTTGATAAATGAAATAAAGAGCACGTTGTAGAGAAAGACAAAGCTTTTACATGACAAATAGAATGTAAAAGATCATTCTAAAAGAGACAAAGAAATTATGAAGTATTGTTCAACAAAATTATCGATTAGAGGCAAAGTTTTCAATAATGAAGAAAGCTCTTAAAATGCTGGCAATTTCTTCAAACAACGACTTTATTAATTTCTCACATAAAAGGACCTTGAGCATTTGAAGAAGAGACACGACAACACACTTTCAAACTGTGCGAAAACTCTGATCAAATTTCAAGCACATAAACACTTAGAAAAATTCTTACAAACTTTAAATCTTAGAATTTATTAAGTGTTTAGAAATCATTTGAATTTAATTTCGTTTATCATTCTTTGAGTCTAAAATGTAAACAACAGTCAATCTTTTTGTAAACTCTGATTGTAGATGTCCTCAAAGAGAGACAGGAAATCTTAGACTTGTGTGTGTAAGTAATTGTAATCTTGTGTGATTATAGTGGAAAAATCTCTCAAGTGTGAGCAAATTGGACGTAATCGCGGATTATGGAGTGAACCAGGATAAATATTTGTGTCTATCTCTTCTCTCTTCTTTGTTTATCCATTGCATACTCTAATATGTCTTTGACTTAGAAAAGATTTTCAGAAAAAGGCTACACAATTCAACCCCCTCCCCTTCCCCCCATTTTGTGTTTTTCTCACCTTCAGTTGGTACCATAGCGTCAAGTCTGTTTTATTTAACACTTAATTGTGCAACAAATAAAAGATCCTGAGAAAAACAATGGTTGTTATTCCTCCTCCACCTAAATACAACAACACTTCTAACACTGCTTCAGAATCCAATTCTAAATATGATTCTTATCAGTCTAGACTGAAGGTGAGAAAAACACAAGAAGGGGGGTTGAATTGTGTTGACTTTTTCTGGTATCTTTTTCTGAGTGTTTAAAGCTGGTCAGATTCTGAAGGTTCAGATTCTGACACAGAGTCTGGGTGTAGCTGAGTAACATAACACAAAGATAAAAGATAAAGTGAGAGAGAGAAAGAGAAGACACGAGCAATTTATATTGGTTCCTCCCACAATACATGAGTAGTTCATTCCCCTTGCACTTCCAAGGAATTTCACTATAATCTCACTATATTACAGTTGCTCAAGGACTCTTCTAAGGGACTTCCACTTGATCAAGCACTCTTGCAAGAGACTTTTATGTAGACTTCCAATGCTCAAGGACAACTCCATGAGACTTCTATTGCTCAAGCACGCAGACAAGAGACTTCCAATGGTCAAGGGAAATCCCAAGAGACTTTTAGTGCTCAATCACAAATGAAAGAGACTTCTGGTGCTTAAGCTTTGCAGGCAAGAGTCTTTTATTTGTTTACATCAAATATAAACAAATTTGTTCTTACACCGGATATACAAATGTTGGTGCAAACTGAACAATCTTTGAACCGACTCTTTAAGACTTTTCGGATTTCTAAGATACAAAAGTTGAAACGAAAATCCTAAGTGTTTTACGCTATTTGATTTGGTAGAGTAATGACACAGTAAAAATAGCAGAGTCTTGTTGATCTTCTTCAGGTCTTCAGCTCCTTATATAGGCAGGGATTTGAGAGACGTTGGAGAAGAGTGTCAGCGCATTAAGATTCGTTGAGAAGCTTCAAATCAAGGACATTGATTCATTGCTTGATATGAATAATTCCATTGAATAGTCATTCGAAAATCCTTTGTTGAAACTGGAAGTATACATTCATTCTTATTGCCCTTGAAGTTCTTTGTCTGTTTCTACACGTGGTCAGAAGAAGACAAAATTGTGCTCATATTCTTTGATGTGGACAACTATAGAAAAAGACAAATCTGACGTGGAGTCTGGGTCCTTCAGGTTCTTCTGAAGTCTGAAGGTCTTCCAAGTTTGATAGGGTCTTCTGTGTCTGGCTAGGTCTTCTGAGTCTGATGATCTCCACAAAGTCTGATGAGGTCAATCTTCAGCTTCTGAGAGGCGTCCTTTTCTTCTGATCCAATGTGTTGACTTCTGGTTGACCTTTCTTCAGATCTTCTACCATAGTCTTTTGAGCTTCTCTTGTGCTTCTTATGCTTTAATAAATGTTCAATACTTTGATGGATATATTCTATGATCTTGCACACTTGAACAAATATTAGTATATTCAATTCTTCTTCTATACTTGGTTATCATCAAAACCTTGGAGGAATTGTACAAACTACTTTTGAGTGCAGAAGATGTTAAACACATCATGTGATTCATCCTTAGTTCTGAGGAATTTCACCGAAGTCCACCTGTTGTAGTCATCTACTATGACTAATCCATACTTCTTCCCGTTGATCGATGCAGTCCCGATTGGTCTAAACAAATCAATGTGAAGTAGTTCCAAAGGTCTAGAGATGGAGACAATGTTTTTAGGTTTAAAAGAGGTTTTAACAATCTTTCCTTTCTGGCATGCTCCACAAAGAACATATGAATGATACTGCAGCTCTGGTAGCCCATTGACTAATTTCAACTTGCTAAGTTTGGAGATTAACCTCCAGTTAACATGACCTAATCTTTTGTTCCAGAGCCACTTTTCATCATTCACTGACAAAAGACAGACTACCTTCTGATCAACCAGTTCAGAGAAATTTATTTTATAAACATTGCATTTCCTCTTACCTATGAACATTGTGGATTGGTCAAAGTCATTGATGACTGTACACGTGCTCTTATCAAACATCATTCTAAAACCACTATCGCAAAATTGACTAATGTTAAGCAAATTATGTCTGAGTCGATCAACATACCAGACATTATTGATAGAGATAGAAAAGTTACCAATTGTTCATGTACCAACAATTTTTCCTTGTTGGTACCCTCCAAAGCCTACAGTGCCTCATTCTTTCATGATTAGAGTCTGGAACAAATGCTTTTCTCCTGTCATACGTCGTGAGCAGCCACTGTTCAGGTACCATGATTGGTGTTTTGATTTTCCTATGAAGCATACCTGAGACATAAACATTATTATTCATGGGTACCCACGTCTCAATGGGTCCTTTGGGGTTAGTTCTGAAGGACTTTCTCCTCTTCAAAACGTTATGCCTCAAGTGTTGTGGTTTGGATTTATTCAAGACTTTTGGTTTAAGTTTTTGGTCTTGAACTCTTCATTGCCTTGGGTTTTGAACTCTTATGAATCCTTAACTTAAGACTTCTTGATTTTGATTTCATTAGAACCTTGAACTCTGAATTCTAAGATTATGTTTTGTTCATAACTGTTGAGTCTTTTGGTGTTGGCTGCATGTTTTGGCAAAACCAAAGTGTTGATTAGAAGCATCTCCTTATTTAGAACAAATCTTCAGTTGCAAGTTTTTACATTTGAAGCTGTTCAGAAGCTGGAAATGCCATCAGAAGCTGAATGCCTCATCAGAAGCACTGTAGCACTTCAGAAGCTGATTTCAGGTTCTGATGCCCACGTTGACTTTTGTTGACTTCATCAGAAGCTGGTTATTTTCAAGTTGTTTCTACGCGAATCTTGGCAAGATTTATCAAGGATTTATCCACGCGTATTGCTTCTAGAATGCTGGTTGTTTTGGAGAAGATCTAATGTAGATTTGGTTTGTTGTTTTGAAAACACGTAATTTCCTGATGTAATCTTTCAAAGATACATTGTGGTTTTATTTGTTTCCTTATTGGATCAATCATAATTCAGAATCAAATCAGTTTAGAAGATTGGTTACAGAATTAAGAAGAGCTGCTGAAGATTATAAAAGGAGGATTGCTGCTATGTTTTGGAAACGAATGCAGAACAAAGTATAATTCAGAAATAGAGTCTTTGTTTTTAAACTTAGAGTTTTTATTGTGCACCACTCAGTTTGAGTTGGTTTAGGATTGTTATTGAGTTGTAACTTCATTCTAAGCCTGTAGGTACGAATGGAGGTTTGTTATTGAAGTTTTTGTTCAAAAACAGGGTATTGTTAAGGGTTGTTCAAGTGGCTGGGTTTAGTTACTTGAATAGGAAGATAGTGGATTCTATTACTCAGAGTTGGGTAGAAGTCTGACTAGGTGGAGGTTAATTGCTTAGGATAAGAACTGGGAGTCAGTGTCTGAGTCTTAAGGATTAAATCCAATGGTGGATTTCCTTCCTGGATTGGTATCCCCCAGAGTAGGAGGTGTTTACTCCGAACTGGGTTAACAAACCTTGTGTGCCTTTTACTTTCCTGCACTTATTTTCTGCTGCTTCTGTTTGTTTTGATTACGCTCTGTTTTTGGAATTTATTTGTGCCCTGTATTCAAGTTCTGATCAGTGTTCAGAACCAGAACCTGTCCAGCCAGAATTTCAATTGGCATCAGAGCAGGCACCCTACCTGTGTTTTGGGTGAGATCCAGAGGACTTAATATCTGGCAAGCATGGATAGAGAAGGAGGCTATGTTTGTTTTGATTGCGCTCTGTTTTTGGAATTTATTTGTGCCCTGTATTCAAGTTCTGATCAGTGTTCAGAACCAGAACCTGTCCAGCCAGAATTTCAATTGGCATCAGAGCAGGCACCCTGCCTGTGTTTTGAGTGAGATCCAGAGGACTTAATATCTGGCAAGCATGGATAGAGAAGGAGGCTATGTCAATAGACCACCCCTACTAGATGGCACAAACTATGAGTATTGGAAGTCTAGGATGTGTTCTTTTCTAAAGTCTATTGACAGCAGGACTTGGAAAGCTGTGATTAAGGGCTGGGATCATCCAGTAGTTTTGGACAAAGATGGGAACAAGACTGAGGTCCTGAAGCCTGAAGAAGATTGGACCAAAGCTGAAGATGATCTGTCATTGGGAAATTCAAAAGCCTTGAATGCAATTTTCAATGGTGTGGATCACAACATGTTCAGACTCATCAAACAATGTACTGTGGCTAAGGATGCCTGGGAAATTTTAAAAATAACTCATGAAGGAACCTCTAAAGTCAAGATGTCCAGACTCCAGTTGCTGACTACTAAGTTTGAAAACCTGAAGATGAAGGAGGATGAAAATATCCAGGATTTCTACATGAATGTGCTGGACATGGCTAATTCCTTTGATTCTCTTGGGGAGAAGATGTCTGATGAGAATTTAGTGAGAAAAATCCTCAGGTCCCTGCCCAGAAGGTTTGATATGAAGGTGACAGCAATTGAAGAGGCCCATGATATTACCACTATGAAGCTTGAGGAGCTGATTGGGTCATTGCTCAATTTTGAAACTGCCTTTTGTAAACAGACTGAGAAGAAAGGAAAAGGTGTAGCTTTTAGTGTGAATTCTGAAGCTGATGATCAACAAGAGTCTGATGAGGATGACTTATCAGAAGCTCTAGTGTTGCTGGGAAAACAGTTCAACAAGATTCTGAAGAATGTTAACAGAAAAGCCAAAGCCAAAGGTCAGAATTTCAGATTCAATAACAAAAAGCAACAAACTGATGAGAAGAAGACAAAGTCTGAGGAGAAAAGTAGCCAAGCTAAAGGTGTGCAGTGCTATGAGTGTGAGGGGTATGGACACATCAAGTCTGAATGTCCCACTTTTCTCAAGAAGCAGAAGAAGAGCCTAGCTATTTCATGGTCTGATGAAGATTCAGAAGAAGATTTTGAGAATGAATCTGCTAAGGGTGACACTAGTTTGATGGTAAGGTCAGGAGCTATCTTGAAGAAGGAAGCTGTTTTAGAGTCTGAGACTTTTTCAGAGTCTGACTCAGAGTCTGAAGCTTCATCTGTGTCTGAAGCTGCTAAAACCTCATATGATGAACTAGCTGACAACTACAGGAAGCTATATACCAGAAGTGCTGAGGTTTGCAAACAAGTTCTGGATCTGAAAGAGACTATTTGTCAACTGGAGGCTGAAAAAGGAGAACTTCTTGTGCAGAATTCAGAATTAAAAGAAGAAGTGAACCAGCTAAATTCCCAACTTGAGCATATGAAAAAGCAGGTTAGAATGATGAATACTACTACTAATGTGTTGGATGAAATTTTGGGTGCTCAGCAACAAGGAAAAACTGGTTTAGGCTTTGTTGATCAGACTCAGATTCCTAAACAGATGAATTTTGGTAAAAATTTTGTTCCTGCCACTAAGACTGATGATTCTATGATTGGAACATCTAAGAAGAAACCTCATAAACAAGCCCAGATGCAAGGTCAGATGCATATTCAGATGAGACCTCAAAGGCAAGCTCACAAGAGACCTCAGATGCAAGGTCAGAAGCATGTTCAGATGCTACCTCAGAAGCAACCCCAGAAATTGTTCAGAAACAGAAGGAGGAGAAATCATCCATGGATCTGTCATCATTGTGGAAAGAAAGGGCATATCAAACCATTCTGCTTCAAACTTTATGGCTATCCTGAACATTTTCAGTATAGAAGAGTTGAACCAGCTGCACCCAGACACAATGTTCAGAAGGTGTGAAAGCCCAAAGTTCAGAATGTAGGCCTTATAGCTCACACTTCCTTGAGAGCCACTTCAAAAGAAGACTGGTATTTTGATAGTGGGTGTTCAAGGCACATGACTGGTGTGAAGAAGCTGCTGAGCAATATCAGATCATACTCCAGAAGTTATGTGACATTTGGGGATGGTGTAAAAGGTCAGATTCTGGGTATTGGTGATTTGATCAGTGAAGGTTTGCCCAGACTTAATGATGTGCTACTGGTGGAAGGATTAACCTCTAATCTGATCAGTATTACCCAACTTTGTGATCAAGAATTGAAGGTTAATTTCAACAAGCTAGAGTGTATTGTTACTGATCAGGAAGATAAGGTTCAGATGAGGGGCTGCAGATCCAAAGACAACTGTTATTTATGGGTTTCTAAAGAAGAAAGAAGTCTGACTTCTTGTCTTATGAACTCAGAAGAGGAAGTCAAACTCTGGCACCAGAAACTGGGACATCTGCATCTGAAAGGCATGAAGAAAATCCTAAGTACTGAAGCTATCAGAGGTGTACCTAATCTGAAGATCAATGAGGACAATGTTTGTGGTGATTGTCAAATTGGGAAACAAACAAGAAAGTCTCATCCCAGATTAGTTCACCAGGTAACTACTAAAGTACTAGAACTTGTTCATATGGATTTGATGGGGCCTATGCAAGTTGAGAGTATTGGAGGCAAGAGGTATGCTTTTGTAATGGTTGATGATTACTCAAGATTCACATGGATCAGTTTTGTTAGAGAAAAGTCTGATACTTTTGAAGTATTTACGGACCTGTGCACTCAATTACAAAGAGAAAAAGAAGGTGGCATAGTCAGAATCAGAAGTGATCATGGCAAAGAATTTAAAAACAAGAGTTTTTCAGAATTCTGTGCTTCTGAAGGCCTAAAACATGAGTTTTTTGCACCTATTACACCTCAGCAAAATGGTGTAGTTGAGAGGAAGAATAGGACTTTAGCAGAATGTGCAAGAGTAATGTTGCATGCTAAGAAACTTCCATATATGTTCTGGGCTGAAGCAATGAACACAGCATGTTACATTCACAACAGAGTCACTTTGAAAAAGGGAACTGCATCTACTTTATATGAGCTATGGAAAGGAAGGAAGCCTATAGTCAAATATTTTCATGTGTTTGGCAGTAAATGTTACATTTTGGCTGACAGGGAAAATAGGAGAAAACTGGATCCTAAGTCTGATGAGGGTATATTTTTGGGATATTCCGTAAACAGCATAGCTTATAGGGTGTTTAATTCAAGAACTAAAGTTGTGATGGAGTCCATTAATGTGGTAATTGATGATCTGACTGCTGAGAAAGATAGAAGTGAGTCTGAAGTTGTTCCAAAGTCTGAAGCCTCAGAAGAACAAACTTCAGAAGCAGAAAAGCATCCAGAGTCTGAAGAAGCAGAAGTGCATCCAGATCAGGATCCTACCAATAAAGGGCCATCAATTAGAGTTCAGAAGGATCATCCTAAGGAGCTTATCATTGGGAGTTTGGATCAAGGGGTCAGAACCAGGAGATCAGAACCAGCTGCTACTGATTCAGGCTTTGTGTCAAAGGTTGAACCTAAAAATGTTAAAGAAGCCCTAACAGATGAATTTTGGATTGAAGCAATGCAAGATGAGCTAAATCAATTCAAAAGGAGTGAAGTCTGGGATCTGGTTCCAAGACCTGAAGGGTTGAATGTGATTGGCACTAAGTGTATATTTAAGAACAAAACAGATGAAAGTGGTACTGTAGTCAGAAACAAGGCAAGGTTGGTTGCTCAGGGCTATACTCAAGTTGAGGGTCTTGATTTTGATGAAACCTTTGCACCTGTGGCCAAACTAGAGTCCATAAGATTGCTGTTGGGTGTATCTTGCATTCTCAAGTTTAAACTATTCCAGATGGATGTGAAGAGTGCTTTTCTGAATGGATATCTACAAGAAGAAGTGTATGTTGAACAGCCTAAAGGATTTGTGGATCATAAATTTCCTAATCATGTTTACAAACTGAAGAAGGCCTTGTATGGATTGAAGCAAGCACCAAGAGCATGGTATGAAAGACTGACTCAGTTTCTTGTGGCTCAAGGATACAGAAAAGGTGGTTCTGATAAGACTTTGTTTGTGAAAGATGAAAATGGGAGTCTGATGATTGCTCAGATTTATGTGGATGACATAGTGTTTGGAGGAATGTCTCAGAAGATGGTCAAGCTGTTTGTTCAGCAAATGCAGTCAGAATTTGAAATGAGCTTAGTTGGTGAACTTACTTATTTTCTTGGATTACAAGTCAAGCAAATGGAAGATACAATCTTCATCTCTCAGAGTAAATATGCCAAGAACATAGTGAAGAAGTTTGGAATGGAATCAGCTGCTCATAAGAGGACACTAGATGCTACTCATCTGAAGCTAACCAAAGATGAACAAGGAGTTTCAGTTGATCAAAGTCAGTACAGAAGCATGATAGGGAGCTTATTATATTTAACTGCAAGCAGACCTGATATCACTTATGATGTTTGAGTATGTGCAAGATACCAAGCTGATCCTAAGATGAGTCATCTGGCACAAGTTAAAAGGATCCTGAAGTATGTGAATAGCACAAGTGACTATGGAATCATGTATTCACACAGTTCAAGTTCTGAACTGATGGGATATTGTGATGCTGATGACAGGAAGAGCACCTCAGGAGGTTGTTTCTTTTTGGGAAATAATCTAATTTCTTGGTTCAACAAGAAACAAAATTGTGTTTCATTGTCAACTGCTGAGGCTGAGTACATTGCTGCTGGGAGTAGTTGCTCACAACTGGTTTGGATGAAACAGATGCTGGAGGAGTACAACATGAAACAAGGAACCATGACCTTATTTTGTGACAATTTGAGTGCTATCAACATTTCTAAGAACCCAATACAGCACAGCAGAACTAAACACATAGACATCAGACACCATTTTATCAGAAACCTTGTGGAGGACAAGATTGTTCAACTGGAACATGTGGACACTGAAGATCAAATTGCTGACATATTCACAAAGGCCTTGGATGCTAAACAGTTTGAAAACTTAAGGAGCAAGTTAAGTGTGTGTTTACATGAAGATTTATAGCAATTAATGCAAACTGGATGTGAGGAAGATAGAGTACCTGCCAGTTGTGCCTGTGCTAAGTGTGATCCTGAACCTGAGTCTGAGTCTGATATGTTTTCAAGGATCTCGGTTACCTGTTTTGATTTTAATCCCTATTTACAGTCTGAGATTTGTCAGAATTTTATGGCTAAAAAGGGGGAGAAAAACTTGAAGTTGAGCTGTTCAATATCAGAATGTGTGCTGAGTTCAGATTTACTCTTGGTCAGATTTCAGAAGGTTGTGACTAGTTTTGTTCAGAAGCTAAGCATTATGTTTTAGAGATCAGAACCTTTGCAGCAAGATTTGTCCAGATATGATTGAGGAGAAGTATGTGGCTCAGGGGGAGTACATGATAGTTGTTTTCATGAGTGATACTGTGTTCCTGAAGAGGGGTCCTGAAGATCAAGTGTGCTCTGAAGTGTGCTCTGATACCATTTTTCTCTGCAGTTCAGTAGTAAGGAGGAGTTTGTATGAGAAGCTGAGTTGCAGGGGGAGTGTTGTGAAGCTTAGTGTTTGTTTGTGAAGCTTCAGGGGGAGAGTTTTATGTGGTTTCAGTTGTCCTGAAGTGATGCTGAATGTGCTCAGAAGCTGTTATTTGTGTATCAGTGATCAGAAGCTGCCACTGATTGGTTTTATTGGTTTAAGCATAGTTCAGATTATGTTTGTCCGCTGCTTAGCTCTATGCTATGATATTTTATTGTGGAGTTCTTCATTGCTGAGTTAATTATATGGGAGTTTGAAGAACTTGGATGGTTTTAGCCAAAAATTTGCCAAAGGGGGAGATTGTTGAGTCTTTTGGTGTTGGCTGCATGTTTTGGCAAAACCAAAGTGTTGATTAGAAGCATCTCCTTATTTAGAACAAATCTTCAGTTGCAAGTTTTTACATTTGAAGCTGTTCAGAAGCTGGAAATGCCATCAGAAGCTGAATGCCTCATCAGAAGCACTGTAGCACTTCAGAAGCTGATTTCAGGTTCTGATGCCCACGTTGACTTTTGTTGACTTCATCAGAAGCTGGTTATTTTCAAGTTGTTTCTACGCGAATCTTGGCAAGATTTATCAAGGATTTATCCACGCGTATTGCTTCTAGAATGCTGGTTGTTTTGGAGAAGATCTAATGTAGATTTGGTTTGTTGTTTTGAAAACACGTAATTTCCTGATGTAATCTTTCAAAGATACATTGTGGTTTTATTTGTTTCCTTATTGAACCAATCATAATTCAGAATCAAATCAGTTTAGAAGATTGGTTACAGAATTAAGAAGAGCTGCTGAAGATTATAAAAGGAGGATTGCTGCTATGTTTTGGAAACGAACGCAGAACAGAGTATAATTCAGAAATAGAGTCTTTGTTTTTAAACTTAGAGTTTTTATTGTGCACCACTCAGTTTGAGTTGGTTTAGGATTGTTATTGAGTTGTAACTTCATTCTAAGCCTGTAGGTACGAATGGAGGTTTGTTATTGAAGTTTTTGTTCAAAAACAGGGTATTGTTAAGGGTTGTTCAAGTGGCTGGGTTTAGTTACTTGAATAGGAAGATAGTGGATTCTATTAGTCAGAGTTGGGTAGAAGTCTGACTAGGTGGAGGTTAATTGCTTAGGATAAGAACTGGGAGTCAGTGTCTGAGTCTTAAGGATTAAATCCAATAGTGGATTTCCTTCCTGGATTGGTATCCCCCAGAGTAGGAGGTGTTTACTCCGAACTGGGTTAACAAACCATGTGTGCCTTTTACTTTCCTGCACTTATTTTCTGCTGCTTCTGTTTGTTTTGATTGCGCTCTGTTTTTGGAATTTATTTGTGCCCTGTATTCAAGTTCTAATCAGTGTTCAGAACCAGAACCTGTCCAGCCAGAATTTCAATAACCTTAGCTTGTTTGGCTTTTGGATCAGAATGGGAGTACATGACCTTCTTTGCGCATTCAGAACAAGGAGGTTTCTTTGTTTTCACAGAAGTCTGAATCTTTTTGACAGATTCTGCTGTGAATTTTGTAACAGCCTAATTTTTAGTATTAGAATTCACTACAAGAAATCAGGCTTTTAGAGGCTGAATATTCAGTCGCTAAATCAACAAAATCGGTTACTGATAGATTTAGTGACCGAAATAGCGACCAAAAATAAAAGTGGCTAAAACGCTAGTCGCTAATCCTTTGTGACCGGTCTAGCGACTGATTTTTTGCGACTGCTTTTGTGACTATACATAGAGACTGATTTTGTCACTGATTTTTGAGACAGAATTAGAGACTGATATAGAGACGTCTTTGGAGACTGGTCCAGTGACGGAATCTAGCCACCGATTTAGACACCTTTTCTTGGTTGAAATCAGCTAATTTAGTGACTTATTTTGTGACTGGTTTTGCCACTTAATTAGCCACCGAATTCAGAGACCGAATTTGTGACAGAAATTTATTTATTGTATTATAAATTATAGTGGCTATTTCGGTCGCTAACTGGTTTTTTTTTAATTATTTGCTGAATAATATACTGGTCATTGTTTTGTGACTAAAAGAATTACAATATTTTTTTAATATTGTAATTTTATAACTGACATTTTTATCAAATTCCATACAGAAGATCAAAATAATTCAATGTAACATGATGAAAGAAATAACATTAACCATTTAATGCTACATACATAAACTAGTCAAAATATAATACTAAGGAACATAGGAGATTTGTGTATTCACAAAAGCCTTTGCACTTGGTAGTCTTAACAAAATACATAATACTAACCAAAAGAAAGTTCCAAGTGGTAGGCTTAACAAAATACTAATCCAAAATAGATATGTGAATTAACAAAACACATCAAATTATCTATTCAGGAACATTTTGTGCTTCCAACTCTAACTCGTCATCAACCTCATCATCCTCATCATCATCAACTTCATCATCATCAACCTCATTATCATTAGCTTGGTCTTCCTCATTGGTTTGGTCTATAGAATAGTGGGTGGGTTGGAAGTTCATGGTTTCCATCATTTGTTTTATCAATTGAATTTGGTGTTCAACGGCCTTATTTGTTTTTGCCAATTCTTTCCGAAGTTGGTCTCTTTCATTTCTCATTTCTTCAAGCTCATGCCTTTGCACCCACTCGGTTGAAGAAGAACCAGAGCCACGATAATGTGGACGTCCTGCTAGTACAGAGGATTCCATTCCAAGACCATATATTTGTCCTTTCTTTACTCCTGCAACATCAGACCACACCTCTAGCTGATTTGGTGGAGGCAATCCTTGCGAAGATGCTTCTTGTGTCAAAGCATCCCACTTGCGTGTAAATTCTTTCTGTTAACGGAAAGATAAGATTAATTGATATGTCAAACTAACTAGAAACATAATAAAACCAACATAATATGCACTAAAGAAACTAAAGTTGAGAGTTTACATCCACATGTTCAGATCTTTTATCAACCCACGTCTTATCTTTTTTATGCTGGTGTGTGCGTCGAAACAATTCCACATGAGTAGGTGGGATGCCGGTACTTTTTGTCTAAGAAAAAATAATAGACATTAAAAGCATTAGCACTATGAAAAAAGGAAATCATCTACTCCGTGAAAAAAGACAATAACAGTCAAACACAACAACAAAGGAAATAAGCTATTCCATGAAAAAAGGACATTAAAACCAACGGCAGATCCCCTCACACCATAACAATCAAATATAATAGCAAAGGACATTAAACCAGCAACAGACCCCTCACAACATAACAGTCATACACAGACCCGTCATGGTTTTTCATGATTCCCGTCTGTCTTTTCTTCGGCTGTTCAGTTCGGGTTTTGGTGCGTGGAACAACTGTTGTGGGGTTCGGGAGTCAGTGCTTGGGCTGCGCTCAGCGTTCGGGTAATTTTGTTGGTGTTTTTAGCCATTTTCTACGGCTATTTTTGCTGTACTGTGGTGCTGTTTTGGCGCACCAGCAGCTGTTTGACAGCAGATTTATTGCTGGTGCAGCGGCAGCAGCTTCAGACGTCTGAGCTTCAGTATATACTTACCTGCTTAAGAGTTCTTTCTTGCTCACACCATACTTGTTTTGGTTAAAACAGCTGGGTGGCCTTTGGAGGTATCAAATGGAGTAGCAAGTTCGTCCCCGAGTTTTCGACAAATTATGTGAAACATGTAAAAAGTTTGCTACTCCTTTCCTCTCTGAACATTTGTAAAACACACTAGCATCTAGCCGATCCCATGAAAACCGCTCTAGCCGATCCCACTAGCATCTCACATGTAGTTCATAGTCCCATGTTGAGTTTCATAAAACACAAATGAAAATATTAACACTTTATTTCTTATTAGTACTACACTGATAATGAGATTTATGGTTTTGTCAGTTCTAACTCTCTTTTTTTGTCCACCCGAAATACCTCGAATCATGTCATCCCCTACCATTGTATCAGCACAAAAATCCTGTCCTAAATTCTGCCAAATGTTTTAGAAACAGGAAAAAATAAGATTCTTCCTTATTTTATCCTAAAATCATTTTTAACATTGCTTCATTCTTAAGCAGGTAAGTATATACTGAAGCAGCAAGAAAGAACTCTTAAGCAAAAAATAATGTCCTTTTTGAAACAATCTCCTGGACATAACATTTATTTGAATACTATGCAAAAAATAATGCAGCTATTGAAGTGTTTGAGTATAATAATCATGTTGGAATAAAGTAAAAGAAAGGTTACTACCATATTATCTTTATGTTGAGAAGCGGTGATAGAGCCGCAAGTGTGAAGGGACCCTCCCAACCCTCCACAATCAGATGCTCGATTGGTCTTGTCTTGTATCCTCTTTTTTTTATATGCTTGACTTGCCCAATGATTACATAAGTTAGGCCAAATATCCTCATTAATCCAACTCGGCCTAGCCATTATGGTGCGAGCCTTGTTTAAATTATTTTTCATAACTGCTGCACCTCTCATTTCAAAGTTCTTTCTTGCCCATCTATCATCGGGTGGACAAATGGAAAACTTTTTCTGTACGTAAAAACAAACAAAAATGAATGGGGAGAAAGAGGTGTATGTGAGATGGAAGCGGAAGAAAATATGAAGGGAAAAGGAATAAAACATACCTTAAATTCTCCAAACCACATGTCTCTTGTCGCACTAGGTACCTTTTTCCACGATGGCCATGACCCATTAAAATGACTCTTGAAAATTTCCCCAATACCATTAGCTGCCGGGTAAGAGGGCAAGAATCTACAAAGTGAACAATACAATATATAGTAAATAAAGAGAAACAAGTTATCTAAATATAATAACTAAATATAATATATAGTAACTATATACCCTTTTCCATTGAGAAACAAAGTTATCTTGCCAACATTTCTTTGTGTCTCTGATGCAGCTACCGTTTCACTAGTTCCTGGGGTAGCTTCCTCTGAATGAGATGGTTGTGAAACTGATGGTGAATCTACACCTCTTATGGAAGGTGGAGGTGTTACATGAGATGTACTTGGAAAGGGTGCAACTTGAGATGTTCGAGGTGATGAAGTAGTAGCAGATGTTCTAGGTGTAGGTGAGACAAGACTTATCCTAGGTGTAGGTGAGACATGAGTTGTCCTAGCTGTAGGTGCAACATGACTTGTCCTAGTTGTAGTTACGACATGAGTTGTCTTAGCTGTAGGTGCGCCATGAGGTGTCTTTGAAGTAGGTGGGACATGAGGCGTTCTTGAAGTAGGTAAGACATTAGGTGTCCTTGAAGTAGGTGCGACGTGCAGTGTTGTAGAAGGATGTGGGACATGAGATGTTGTAGAAGGATGAGGAACTTGAGATTGTTCAAAAGTGGTAGTTATGTGAGCTGGACGTTTATGAGGTTTTTTGGACTTAGGACTCTTAGAAGATTTTATTTTGTCTACCATCTGCAATGAACACAATATAAAATAAAGAGATAAGAAATAACAATAAAGACCATGTATAAAATGTTCAAAAATACTAGATAAGAAATAGAAATAATTACCTTTAAATCATAACTATATAAGACCATATACAAAATAAAGAGATGGATACTTACCTTTTTTAAATAAAATTTGATCACATTATGGACTTTTGTAATTTTATGAATAAGCAAAATATATTAACAAGAGATAGAAAGATTACAAGCACTGCAACTAGTTAAAAAGATGCAGTGGTAAAAGACAGCAAGCACCACAAGAAAGCAACCAGACAAAAAAACTTATAATTTACTAATCATAATTTTCATCATCCTCCTCATGGAAATCCACATCTTCATATTCATTCACATCTTCATATTCATCCTCATCTTCATCCTCAATGCCTTCTGCAACCTCAATGATTGTTTCTAATTCCTCATATTCCCCTTCATCTCCCAAATTGCGAAGTACCTCACCATTTGCTACGAAATCCACATTAGTGGTTGAATCTTGATACGCAACCTCTAATGCATATCGATCATCAACTGTACCTCTTGGTTGAATTATGAGTGTCACCAAATCCATCACATTTATCATGACAAGGACCAACATCGATTATTTGAGGAAGATTAGAAACTTTTTCCCACACTTCATCCCCTATCAACCATTGTAGAGGTTGAGACTTTTCAATTTTATTCTTGATAAATGTGTCCTTATTTCTTCGAAATGCATGATCCATAGGTAAAAATTTACGATGTTGATCAAACCAGGAACACTTTCCTCCATATTGTAAGGAAAAAGCCTGTGATTTATCCATGCAAGATGGACATGCTAATTTTCCTGCTGTACTCCAACCCGACAACATTCCATACGCTGGAAAATCGTTGATGGTCCACATTAATGCAGTTTTCATGTTAAAATTCTGTTGTTTGGAAATATCATATGTCAACACTCCTTCATTCCATAACAACTTTAGCTCATCTATCAGTGGCTGCAAAAACACGTCTATATTGTTCTTAGGATTATGTGATCCGGGGATAATTAATGTGAGAAACATATAAGGAGTTGTCATGCAAAGTTCGGGAGGAAGATTGTAAGGGGTGACAATTACTGGCCAACAAGAATATGGTGGGGCTGATTGATTAAATGGCGTGAAACCATCAGTGCATAGACCTAACCTTACATTCCTTGGTTCAGCCGCAAAGTTAGGATATGTTTGATCGAAGTGTTTCCAGGCCTCTCCATCAGAAGGATGACACAACACTCCAGGTTGTCTCTTTTTATGATGCCACCTCATATGGGGAGTTGAACTCATCGAGGCATACAATCTCTTCAACCTAGGAATTAGGGGTAAATAATGCATTCTCTTCACAGGTACCTCTTTGAATCTCTCCTTACCAACCACTTTTTTTGTATAACGAGGTGCATTGCAAAACCTACATTCTTTTAATTCCAAATTTTCATCAGTGTAGAATAACATACAACCATTCACACAACAGTCTATTTTTTGTGCAGTAAGACCTAGTTTTGAAACTATTTTCTTTGCCCTGTAATAATTTTCAGGAACTAGATTATTTGGAGGATGCGACTCTTTCAACAATGCCACCATTTCGTTAAAAGATTGTTGCGACATGTTTCCCTCCGACTTAATTGTCAACAATCTTACAGCAAAAGATAACTCGGTGTGATTAGTACATCCCGGCCACAATGGCTTTTGAGCTGCTTGTAACAAGTCATAAAACTTTTGATCGTCACTATTAGGAGAGTCGACCATTTCTTGGTCATCATTCATTCTATGCTCTGGACAAACAGCATCATAAACCATACTCTCAAATCTACTATGTTCACCTTGTCGCTCTTGTGTACTGGTAGTGGTCCTATGACGAGTGTTAGACTTGACACACAAGTTTGGATCTATTTCTCCATGGCAAGTCCAATACCAATAACCAGGTTTATATAAACCCCTTCTTATGAAGATGAACTATAATTTCATCTGGAAGTAAGTTTTTGAGATTTTTGCATTGAGAACAAGGACACCTAATCTCTCCATTTGAAGTGCCTGGTTGTTGGATTGCATAAGATACAAATTCATCTAACCCTTTCTCAAATTCACGAGTATAATCTTTTCGTCCAGGCATTAATCTATTATACATCCAACTACGACTTACACGAATATCCATATTCTGTCATATAATGTAGCAAACCTTATAGATTACAATCAACAAGCAAGAACAACACATACAAGTTTATCCAATCACAATAAATGGCTTCCAAGTGCAATATGTAGTACCCCAATTTTGTCCTAAGCCTTTTAAAACAATCAAAAATCAAAAAATCAAAGAGGGAGAAAAAGTCAAAGTCAACAAAAGTCAACAGAAAAGTCAACATTTCAAAAATGCTGACTTCGCACTGCGAAGTCTGCGATTTTTCTGCAGATTTTTGATGTTTTTGATTTAATTCCAGATTTTGTTGCATATCATTTCCATGTTTATTTTAATCAGCATTCATGGCTATTTCGGCCAAGCAAAACCAGAAATGAGAGACTTGCCATTAATGCCAAGGTTGGAAGCTTTTTCTTCCAACCTAGCATGTGACAAGCAAGTGGGCTTGCCCTTGGGCAGCTCTTGTCCCTCCCAAGTGACCTGTTAACCACCCCAAGGTTGCCAGCCACCTGCTTGGTGACTTTTCTCCTACTTGCTCCCCCCAAAACCAGTCAAACCAGCTGGATTTTTCACTTGAAAAAACCATGAGTGCCTACCCTGTTTTGCAGCAGCTTTTCACCCTCTCACACCAGCCAATTGTAGCCTTTTGCATCCCCCAATCTCTGCACATCACAGTGCACGTTTTTATTGATCAACCATTGAGATTGCAAGGATTGATCCCCAAGCTTGGCCAATTGCATTTCAGCACTATTTCATCATCATTGCTATCCAAAATCTTTGAATTTGTGGCTGAAATCAGGCTGAGTCTTGACCCTTGGCACAAGGCAAGGTTGCCTCTATCCATTAGCATTTAATGCAAGGGTATTCAGCCTGATCCTAGCCCACAAATCAGCTAGATTTTGGGGATTTCTAATGATGAAATTGATTTGGTTTTGGCCTATAAATAGAAGGCAATGCCCAAGGTTCCAAACACTACTGATAACAGCAATTCAAGAGCATTATACACTACTCATTCCAGCTTACAAACACTTACAAACAACCAGAAAAAACACAATCCAAACACAAAGCCTCACAAAGTTCAAAACCATTACCAACACCCAAAACTTTTGCAAGAACCTTCAATCAATTCAAATCCATTGCAGCTGGAGCTTTGCTAAGGATCTCTGTAAGTTTCCAAGCTTTTGTTTTGCATTTTCAATTGTGTTTGCATAGCAATTTTGGTTCAAAACCTTTTGGTTCTAAAAAACCCCTTTTGAATTTCAAAGAAATCCCAAGGTTTTCAAAACATCAAAACTGGTTTGTCCAGCCTTTTTCATCCCAAAAACTCAAAGTTTTTCACCCACCTAAAAGGTCCTGAGTGTGTTCAGAAGTTGTTTCTGAACAAAAGTTCAGAAACAGCTTCTGAACTCAAAAATTCGCATACTTCGCAGTGCGAAGTCATGGTCGCAGTGCCACCATGACAGAACTCAGAATTTGAGTTTTGGTGTCCAAATGGCCAATTTTTGAGGTTCTAGACCAAGAGCTCAGAACCTAAGAGTTTTTAAACCCATGTTTTTCAATCCATAAACAAGGATTTTACACAATTTTGACAAATTCACAAGTTCGTATGACATTTTGTGGATAACTTGTAAAACAAGTTATGTTCCCAAACTTTTAAAACCATATGAACAAACCAGCTATGTTCATCATTTTAATCCAAACTTGAACAATAAATATTGTTCATGATTTTCAAAACTCAAGCGTGAACATACGCCAAATTTGTTCGCTTTTCAAAACAATTCGCAAAACGAGCCGAACTTGTGCGTTTTCTAGCAAAATTGCTAAATCTTTCCACTTTGGGTTTCAAACTAAATGTTTTGACATACCTTGGGATTTCTAAAAGAATTCTTCCCAAAAACTTGAATGAAAAAGGGATGGTGTGACGTATGTCTCTCCATTGCCCCGATTGTACGAATGCGTGACGTATGTCTCGTCGCTCGGACAATCGTCATTCCATTTTCAAATGTATCCAACCATAAACCAAACCAAAATCTTGGCCCCTTGTGGTCAATCCGAACCTTTTGGTCCCCCGTGGCCATTAGATTCGATCGCCCGACTCGTTTGAGTCACTCGGTCAATGTTCGACTCGTCCGAGTCCATTGTACCTGTTCTTGATCTCAGTGGATCAATCGAACAATCGCCCGACTCGTTGGAGTCCACTCGGTCAATGATTGACTCGTTTGAGTCCATTGCACCTCTCTTGGTCCCATAGCGACCAATTCGAACCCTTTTACCCTAACGGACGTACCTTTTAACAATTCTAGTGCGATTCGTGAACAAACGCTTAATAAGTCTCCCAAGCGCGAGCATACAAGCTACTTTTTAATCGCAAGAATTCGGTTAAAACATCGTCCATTTAAAATTAACCAACATATGTACGTTTTTCTACCAAAGAACTATGTACGCTTTGAATTCTCCGACTACCGGGAGATACGTAGGAGCAAGATCGACATCTTGTCAAGCGCAATAATAAAAACTTTCTTTTTCCCTTTCGTTTGTTTTTATCTCTTTTCCCCCCTTTTTAGTATATTTTCTTTTGACATAGATAAGCATGCGCGCAAAACATTTAAAAACAATTTAAGCTTTAGCCAAATAGAAGGTTCCCGTTGAGTACAACGGACGTGAGGGGTGCTAATACCTTCCCCTTGCGTAACCGACTCCCGAACCCGACAATGGTTGCGATGACCATCCTTTCCTCATCGTCAAAGGGTTTTATTATCGTTTCCCTTTAAACATAAAAAAAAAACTTAAGGGTTTATCAACGTTCCCTTTACACAAAAACTTTGGTGGCGACTTCACAAAGGCCCTCCGAGCGTTTACGAACGACCTCGGGGGATTTGTGCGTTTTTTAAAACGAGGTGCGCACAGCTGGCGACTTCACTGGGGAATCCTTTTCCCACTAGCGAGTCAAGCCTATCCTATTTGGCTTTTAAGCTAATTGTTTTTATTTTATTTGCGCGCCATGCTTTTATTTTATTTATCTATATCATATCTATGCTTTATGTTTATAATTGCTTTATTTTGCTTTATATTCATATCATATATATATATCAAATGCGGGGGTTACTTGAGTGATGTTACTCCACATTGTTCGGGTTAATGCCGGACGTGTGAGGCTCTCTACCCGAGCTTGAGAAAAAAACTAAGTTAGAAGGAGGTTGTGTGCGGAAGCCCGCGTTGACGTATGTCCGTGAGGTAGGATGCCCAACCCCGCTTAGAGGAGATTTTCACGTGGGATGAATTGAAGTCATGTTGACGTATGTCCATCGACGACCTAAATTCCATGTGAGATCTATGACTCTAGGGACCTTTTAAGGAAATCTCATCTCTAGAGCCTACACGTGAGGATGGGGGGAAGTTCTGAACGTTCATATACCAAACCCCTGCATGTCATAACATTTGCATTCATAAATTTTTTTTGCATAAACAAAAAAAAAGGGGCATATTTTTGCATACTCATTGCATTCATACATTTACATGCATTTTATGCATTTCAAAGCAAAACCCTCACATCATTCCCTCACCAAAACACCAAAAAAAAAAGGGAAGTACCCGACCCGGTGTACCATGGCGTTTCTGATGAGATCCGAGCAACCGGAAGGCCATCGAGATTCTAGAAATTTTTTCTTTGTCCAAGTAATTTATCTTGTTTTTCAAAAAAATCATTTTTGCTCTTCCCAAGGCAAATGATTAATTTTATGGGACCCCCATATTGCAAATCATTTCCGTCATTAATAAATTTGCAGTTTATTTTCAAAAGAGTTCGTTTTTCTTTCGTTCTTAAATAAATTTTCGCAACCCTACAAAAAAAATCATCATACACCAAAAATAACACTGCTACGATCCCTTTTGACTTCAATCTTCGAATTAACCAAACGGGAGATGATAATAAGGACGATTTTGAACCTCCTGAAGGATTGTCCAGACTTGGGGATCAAGAGGATAGGGTAATACAACCTCACCAAGAGAGCCCTCAAAAGAATGGCACTACAGTTTTCCCTCTGCCGGGGCACACTCTATAAGAGAAATCATAGTCTCACTCAGACGTGTGGATAAACATGAAGCAGTCATGCTCACCAAAGAAATCCATGAGGAGTCCTTCCAAACCCATGCCAAGACATGTCACAAGTGACAAAATTATGCCAACAAGGGGCACATACCACAAACGCCTCTGAATGTCATGACATCACCCTAACCATTCTCTATGTGGGGCATAAACATGTTCGGAATGATTGAGCCAAAGGCTTCAAAAGGGCACCAGTTCATACTAGTTGCCATCAACTGTTTCACCAAATGGGTCGAAGCAGCTTCCTGTGCAAACATGACCAAACAAGTGGTCGCCCAACTCATCAAAAAAAAGAAACCATTTGCAGTTACGGCACTCCCCACAATTTCCCACAAAAAGCCAAGTCGTCATTGGCATTCCTCACCTCACCAATTTCCAAAAAAAAAAGAGCCCAATTTTTATTGGCATCCCCAAACACAAAAAGCCAAGTCATCATTGGCATTCCTCACATATCCAACAAAAGACCAATTTTCATTGGCACACACAATTTCCAAACAAAAAGCCCAATTTCCATTGGCATTCACAAACCCCACTTCCAATAAAAGCCCAATTGTCATTGGCATTCCCGTCCAAAAAAACAAAAGCCCGACCTTGCTCGGAAGACAATCAAAAGCCCGACCTTGCTCGGAAGCCAATCACAAAAGCCCGACCTTGCTCGGAAGCCATTCCCATCCAAAAAAAAAACAAAAGCCCGACCTTGCTCGACAACCAAACACAAAAAACCATGCTTGTCATCCAATCACTACAAAAAGCCCAATTTCCATTGGCATTCACAAATACAAACAGGGTTTGACCAACTAAACCCCATAAAAGAGAAACACCTCACAGCATTGTGACATGGACAACTCGACAAGAAAGTTCATTCTCGAGAATTTAGAGAAGAAGACTTAATGCTTGAAAAAGGTATTACCCATCCACAAGGATCCCCCTATCAATAAACTCCGGCGCAGTAAAAAAAAATATATATGCCAAAAAAAAGAGCTCGCTAAATCGAAAACCTGAAAGGGCGGTTTAGGCAATAGAGAGCGTCCTGGTAGATCGAAAACCTGAAAAGGCGGTCTAGGCAAAAATTAAGGACATCAAAAAAGGAAATATACCCCAGTGGACTGAAAACTCGAAAGGGCAGTCCAGGTAAAAGTTAGGGGTTTCAAAAAAAAAAAAAGAAGGCAAAAGACTGCGGCACGTGAGGTCCGGACAGAATTCAATAGGGAAAGAATCAACCTCATTATCATCTTTCAAAAACGAGTTATTTCGAAGTCATAGGGAAAGTAGCACGTGAAACCCAAACAAATTTCCATTTGTCTTTTTGTTTCTTCTTTTCTCCCTATCTCAGTAATCACCTCTTATAGGGATTATCATTTTCACGAATAGTTACCCATACAAGGGACTAAGTTTCGTTGAATCAAAGTCATTTTTAAACCTTTTCATTGTTATGCGTCCTTACTTGCTCATAAAATGTGTTTTTATTCATGATAGATAATGCATTGAAATATGGGAAATAAAAAAAAACTTGCAAAAGAAAAATGTGTGTTTTTTACTTGGACGTTAAATGTCGAAAGAATTTCGTTGGTCCCCGGTATTGCATCAGAGGACTCAAAACTTGAAGCTTTGCATCAGTCATTTTAAGACTCATGCTCTTCAGCAGAAACAAGTGCGTAGCTCACGACGCGTAAAACGCAAAGATCCCGGGTGTCGGAGGAAACAAATTTCCCAAATAAAGCTCACCCCCCATACATCTTTTTCATCCACTAAGGCCGGATATCGATCATGTTTCCAAATTGATCCTTATATCCCCAGTGATGTCACAACCAAAGCCCAATTTTCATTGGCAAACCAAAAGTCCAATATTCATTGGCAAACCAAAGAACTACGTAAGCTTTGAATTCTCCATCCCACCGGGAGATACGTAGGAGCAAGATCATCATCTTGTCAAGCACAACAAACCAAAGCCCAATTTTCATTGGCCCACAATAAAGCCCAAATTTTATTGATATTCCCCAGGGAGTCTCAACCCAAAACAAAAGGTCCAATCATTATTGGCAAACCCACACAAATCCCCAGGACAAGCCCGAACTACACCGGTTTTGATCCCATTCGGGTATGTAGGCAAAGGACCCTGTCCTTCCAAACCAACCAACCAACCAACCAACCAACCAACCAACCAAAAAAAAACCCAAGAAAGCCCAATCATCATTGGCGCAACCACAACCAAGACCGACTTTGCTCGGCACCCAACCAGCATCCCACATATCATGCATAACATAATTCATGCATCATGTCAATTTCATTCATGCATCATGTCAATTTCATTCATACATCATGTCAATTTCATTCATGCATGCATATACAAATCATTCATACACATGCATTTCATAAATCATGTCATGCATCCTCAACAAAGATTCTCCAGTGAGTATCACATATTCACCAGCATCCATCAACAGTTAAGTAAGCGTTCCCCAGTGAACCTCCTTCACCAACTGTCCCCTATTCCCCAGCAGGAATCTTTGTTTGAGTCTATCTCATATCATATTGCATTGCATATCACACTGCATATCATACTGCATAACATGCATCATACAATCATGTTTTCCGGTTCAACCAGGGGCACCTATTTAGGGTAAGACCATTCCAGCTTAGGTATCAACCTCTAGAGTAAGCGGCTAGATAAGATCACCTCACTCAGTGTATCGACCTTCAGTGTTAGCAGCTGAATAAGATCACTCCACTCGTTAGGAATCGACCTTCAGTGTAAGCGGCTGAATAAGATTACCTAGCTTAGGTATCGACCTCTAGTGTAAGCGGCTAGATAAGATCACCTCACTCAGTGTTTCGACCTTCAGTGTTAGCGGCTGAATAAGATCACTCCACTCGTTAGGAATCGACCTTCAGTGTAAGCGGCTGAATAAGATTACCTAGCTTAGGTATCGACCTCTAGTGCAAGCGGCTAGATAAGATCACCTCACTCAGTGTTTCGACCTTCAGTGTTAGCGGCTGAATAAGATCACTTACTCGTTAGGAATCGACCTTCAGTGTAAGCGGCTGAATAAGATTACCTAGCTTAGGTATCGACCTCTAGTGTAAGCGGCTAGATAAGATCACCTCACTCAGTGTATCGACCTTTAGTGTTAGCGGCTGAATAAGATCACTCCACTCGTTAGGAATCGACCTTCAGTGTAAGCGGCTGAATAAGATTACCTAGCTTAGGTATCGACCTCTAGTGTAAGCGGCTAGATAAGATCACCTCACTCAGTGTTTCGACCTTCAGTGTTAGCGGCTGAATAAGATCACTCCACTCGTTAGGAATCGACCTTCAGTGTAAGTGGCTGAATAAGATTACCTAGCTTAGGTATCAACCTCTAGTGTAAGCGGCTAGATAAGATCACCTCACTCAGTGTTTCGACCTTCAGTGTTAGCGGCTGAATAAGATCACTCCACTCGTTAGGAATCGACCTTCAGTGTAAGCGGCTGAATAAGATTACCTAGCTTAGGTATCGACCTCAAGTGCAAGCGGCTAGATAAGATCACCTCACTCAGTGTTTCGACCTTCAGTGTTAGCGGCTGAATAAGATCACTTACTCGTTAGGAATCGACCTTCAATGTAAGCGGCTGAATAAGATTACCTAGCTTAGGTATCGACCTCTAGTGTAAGCGGCTAGATAAGATCACCTCACTCAGTGTATCGACCTTCAGTGTTAGCGGCTGAATAAGATCACTCCACTCGTTAGGAATCGACCTTCAGTGTAAGCGGCTGAATAAGATTACCTAGCTTAGGTATCGACCTCTAGTGTAAGCGGCTAGATAAGATCACCTCACTCAGTGTTTCGACCTTCAGTGTTAGCGGCTGAATAAGATCACTCCACTCGTTAGGAATCGACCTTCAGTGTAAGTGGCTGAATAAGATTACCTAGCTTAGGTATCAACCTCTAGTGTAAGCGGCTAGATAAGATCACCTCACTCAGTGTTTCGACCTTCAGTGTTAGCGGCTGAATAAGATCACTCCACTCGTTAGGAATCGACCTTCAGTGTAAGCGGCTGAATAAGATTACCTAGCTTAGGTATCCCCCTCTAGTGTAAGCGGCTAGATAAGATCACCTCACTCAGTGTTTCGACCTTCAGTGTTAGCGGCTGAATAAGATCACTCCACTCGTTAGGAATCGACCTTCAGTGTAAGCAGCTGAATAAGATTACCTAGCTTAGGTATCGACCTCTAGTGTAAGCGGCTAGATGAGATCACCTCACTCAGTGTTTCGACCTTCAGTGTTAGCGGCTGAATAAGATCACTCCACTCGTTAGGAATCGACCTTCAGTGTAAGCGGCTGAATAAGATTACCTAGCTTAGGTATCGACCTCTAGTGTAAGCGGCTAGATAAGATCACCTCACTCAGTGTTTCGACCTTCAGTGTTAGCGGCTGAATAAGATCACTCCACTCGTTAGGAATCGACCTTCAGTGTAAGTGGCTGAATAAGATTACCTAGCTTAGGTATCGACCTCTAGTGTAAGCGGCTAGATAAGATCACCTCACTCAGTGTTTCGACCTTCAGTGTTAGCGGCTGAATAAGATCACTTACTCGTTAGGAATCGACCTTTAGTTTAAGCGGCTGAATAAGATTACCTAGCTTAGGTATCGACCTCTAGTGTAAGCGGATAGATAAGATCACCTCACTCAGTGTATCGACCTTCAGTGTTAGCGGCTGAATAAGATCACTCCACTCGTTAGGAATCGACCTTCAGTGTAAGTGGCTGAATAAGATTACCTAGCTTAGGTATCGACCTCTAGTAAAAGCGTCTAGATAAGATCACCTCACTCAGTGTTTCGACCTTCAGTGTTAGCGGCTGAATAAGATCACTCCACTCGTTAGGAATCGACCTTCAGTGTAAGCGGCTGAATAAGATTACCTAGCTTAGGTATCGACCTCTAGTGTAAGCGGCTAGATAAGATCACCTCACTCAGTGTTTCGACCTTCAGTGTTAGCGGCTGAATAAGATCACTCCACTCGTTAGGAATCGACCTTCAGTGTAAGCGGCTGAATAAGATTACCTAGTTTAGGTATCGACCTCTAGTGCAAGCGGCTAGATAAGATCACCTCACTCAGTGTTTCGACCTTCAGTGTTAGCGGCTGAATAAGATCACTTACACGTTAGGAATCGACCTTCAGTGTAAGCGGCTGAATAAGATTACCTAGCTTAGGTATCGACCTCTAGTGTAAGCGGCTAGATAAGATCACCTCACTCAGTGTTTCGACCTTCAGTGTTAGCGGCTGAATAAGATCACTCCACTCGTTAGGAATCGACCTTCAGTGTAAGCAGCTGAATAAGATTACCTAGCTTAGGTATCGACCTCTAGTGTAAGCGGCTAGATAAGATCACCTCACTCAGTGTTTCGACCTTCAGTGTTAGCGGCTGAATAAGATCACTCCACTCGTTAGGAATCGACCTTCAGTGTAAGTGGCTGAATAAGATTACCTAGCTTAGGTATCGACCTCTAGTGTAAGCGGCTAGATAAGATCACCTCACTCAGTGTTTCGACCTTCAGTGTTAGCGGCTGAATAAGATCACTCCACTCGTTAGGAATCGACCTTCAGTGTAAGCGGCTGAATAAGATTACCTAGCTTAGGTATCGACCTCTAGTGTAAGCGGCTAGATAAGATCACCTCACTCAGTGTTTCGACCTTCAGTGTTAGCGGCTGAATAAGATCACTTACTCGTTAGGAATCGACCTTTAGTGTAAACGGCTGAATAAGATTACCTAGCTTAGGTATCGACCTCTAGTGTAAGCGGCTAGATAAGATCACCTCACTCAGTGTTTCGACCTTCAGTGTTAGCGGCTGAATAAGATCACTTACTCGTTAGGAATCGACCTTTAGTGTAAGCGGCTGAATAAGATTACCTAGCTTAGGTATCGACCTCTAGTGTAAGCGGATAGATAAGATCACCTCACTCAGTGTATCGACCTTCAGTGTTAGCGGCTGAATAAGATCACTCCACTCGTTAGGAATCGACCTTCAGTGTAAGTGGCTGAATAAGATTACCTAGCTTAGGTATCGACCTCTAGTGTAAGCGGCTAGATAAGATCACCTCACTCAGTGTTTCGACCTTCAGTGTTAGCGGCTGAATAAGATCACTCCACTCGTTAGGAATCGACCTTCAGTGTAAGTGGCTGAATAAGATTACCTAGCTTAGGTATCAACCTCTAGTGTAAGCGGCTAGATAAGATCACCTCACTCAGTGTTTCGACCTTCAGTGTTAGCGGCTGAATAAGATCACTCCACTCGTTAGGAATCGACCTTCAGTGTAAGCGGCTGAATAAGATTACCTAGCTTAGGTATCCCCCTCTAGTGTAAGCGGCTAGATAAGATCACCTCACTCAGTGTTTCGACCTTCAGTGTTAGCGGCTGAATAAGATCACTCCACTCGTTAGGAATCGACCTTCAGTGTAAGCAGCTGAATAAGATTACCTAGCTTAGGTATCGACCTCTAGTGTAAGCGGCTAGATAAGATCACCTCACTCAGTGTTTCGACCTTCAGTGTTAGCGGCTGAATAAGATCACTCCACTCGTTAGGAATCGACCTTCAGTGTAAGCGGCTGAATAAGATTACCTAGCTTAGGTATCGACCTCTAGTGTAAGCGGCTAGATAAGATCACCTCACTCAGTGTTTCGACCTTCAGTGTTAGCGGCTGAATAAGATCACTCCACTCGTTAGGAATCGACCTTCAGTGTAAGTGGCTGAATAAGATTACCTAGCTTAGGTATCGACCTCTAGTGTAAGCGGCTAGATAAGATCACCTCACTCAGTGTTTCGACCTTCAGTGTTAGCGGCTGAATAAGATCACTTACTCGTTAGGAATCGACCTTTAGTGTAAGCGGCTGAATAAGATTACCTAGCTTAGGTATCGACCTCTAGTGTAAGCGGATAGATAAGATCACCTCACTCAGTGTATCGACCTTCAGTGTTAGCGGCTGAATAAGATCACTCCACTCGTTAGGAATCGACCTTCAGTGTAAGTGGCTGAATAAGATTACCTAGCTTAGGTATCGACCTCTAGTAAAAGCGTCTAGATAAGATCACCTCACTCAGTGTTTCGACCTTCAGTGTTAGCGGCTGAATAAGATCACTCCACTCGTTAGGAATCGACCATCAGTGTAAGCGGCTGAATAAGATTACCTAGCTTAGGTATCGACCTCTAGTGTAAGCGGCTAGATAAGATCACCTCACTCAGTGTTTCGACCTTCAGTGTTAGCGGCTGAATAAGATCACTCCACTCGTTAGGAATCGACCTTCAGTGTAAGCGGCTGAATAAGATTACCTAGTTTAGGTATCGACCTCTAGTGCAAGCGGCTAGATAAGATCACCTCACTCAGTGTTTCGACCTTCAGTGTTAGCGGCTGAATAAGATCACTTACACGTTAGGAATCGACCTTCAGTGTAAGCGGCTGAATAAGATTACCTAGCTTAGGTATCGACCTCTAGTGTAAGCGGCTAGATAAGATCACCTCACTCAGTGTTTCGACCTTCAGTGTTAGCGGCTGAATAAGATCACTCCACTCGTTAGGAATCGACCTTCAGTGTAAGCAGCTGAATAAGATTACCTAGCTTAGGTATCGACCTCTAGTGTAAGCGGCTAGATAAGATCACCTCACTCAAGGTTTCGACCTTCAGTGTTAGCGGCTGAATAAGATCACTCCACTCGTTAGGAATCGACCTTCAGTGTAAGTGGCTGAATAAGATTACCTAGCTTAGGTATCGACCTCTAGTGTAAGCGGCTAGATAAGATCACCTCACTCAGTGTTTCGACCTTCAGTGTTAGCGGCTGAATAAGATCACTCCACTCGTTAGGAATCGACCTTCAGTGTAAGCGGCTGAATAAGATTACCTAGCTTAGGTATCGACCTCTAGTGTAAGCGGCTAGATAAGATCACCTCACTCAGTGTTTCGACCTTCAGTGTTAGCGGCTGAATAAGATCACTTACTCGTTAGGAATCGACCTTTAGTGTAAGCGGCTGAATAAGATTACCTAGCTTAGGTATCGACCTCTAGTGCAAGCGGCTAGATAAGATCACCTCACTCAGTGTTTCGACCTTCAGTGTTAGTGGCTGAATAAGATCACTTACTCGTTAGGAATCGACCTTCAGTGTAAGCGGCTGAATAAGATTACCTAGCTTAGGTATCGACCTCTAGTGTAAGCGGCTAGATAAGATCACCTCACTCAGTGTTTCGACCTACAGTGTTAGCGGCTGAATAAGATCACTCCACTCGTTAGGAATCGACCTTCAGTGTAAGCAGCTGAATAAGATTACCTAGCTTAGGTATCGACCTCTAGTGTAAGCGGCTAGATAAGATCACCTCACTCAGTGTTTCGACCTTCAGTGTTAGCGGCTGAATAAGATCACTCCAATCGTTTGGAATCGACCTTCAGTGTAAGTGGCTGAATAAGATTACCTAGCTTAGGTATCGACCTCTAGTGTAAGCGGCTAGATAAGATCACCTCACTCAGTGTTTCGACCTTCAGTGTTAGCGGCTGAATAAGATCACTCCACTCGTTAGGAATCGACCTTCAGTGTAAGCGGCTGAATAAGATTACCTAGCTTAGGTATCGACCTCTAGTGTAAGCGGCTAGATAAGATCACCTCACTCAGTGTTTCGACCTTCAGTGTTAGCGGCTGAATAAGATCACTTACTCGTTAGGAATCGACCTTTAGTGTAAGCGGCTGAATAAGATTTGAAATTCCTGGCAACCTGACTGAAATATGCTGTGCACAATGTTGGCACAACTGTCCGAGCGCGTGTCTACTCAGAACTACAATTAAAATAGCACAACGTAACAAAGCACAAATTAAAAGGAACACAGCGGAAATAAAAAGTACACAGTGAGTTTGTTAACCCAGTTCGGAGCAACTCTCCTACTCTGGGGGATACCAATCCAGGAATGATTCCACTATTATAGTTCTAGTGAAAAGACCAACGCAGACCCACTACTTGACTTTGCACCTAGACCCTACCAGTGGCAACTCTATCTAGGAACTCCTAGATATGAGACCCCGTCTCAATTCCTACCAACAACACAGACAGCGTTGTTATCAAACACACAAAACACAAAACTCAATCAAGAGAAACACACGCTAATAACACATACTCACTCCGTACTTAAAAGCTTAGGAGCAGCTTACAAATTACAACTCAAAACAAACTCAGTCCTTAGCTTGAATCAGGGAGATACAAGCAAGGCTCACAATTAACAAACAAAACCCTAAAAACCTTAAAACACACGCTTTACTAACACACACGGTTTTTAGTTACCCTACTAGGGTTTGCCTTCATGAATATATAGCACTGAGATACCACGGGTCTGGGCTTCAAAATAGAGCATGGACATTGACCGGTCCAGCTGAAAAACGATCTTCTAGAAATAATAAAAAGCTTCCAAATATAGAACAATATCTTGGAGAACAAATGGCAAGGCAAATAAAACTTCAAACAAATCTTCAGGCAGATACACGCGCCTTGATCAGCAAGCTAGAGGAAAAAAAATCTTCAAGCAAATCTTTGGAAGATTGCGTACACAAATATAAAGCGCTAGCTGGCGCGAAATCACAACTCACGTAATGCTGTTCCATATGCTACCACATCTGTCCCAGCATCTGGCTAGTAGATGTTTTTGCAAAATGTAGCCAATCTACAAAAACCCTACAATCTCCCCCTTTGGCACAATTTTGGCTAAAACACACTAGAGCCAGTTCTTTGGGAGATACACAGAAAAGTTTCCTTCACGTCAACATAGGCACACAACAAGGAAAGAAAAATATCGTAGCAAATAATGAGATTACTTCCAAGCGAGAAATAGTCAAAGATGGCTTGCAAACAGAATCAGAGGCATGCACCAGATAACACAAACAACTATCCTCATAGGAACAACCAGAGAGAAATAAACTCTCATATAGTGGAATCACAAAGAGAAAGGAAAAAATAAATTTCCACACACCAAGAAAAAACTTAAGATAGCTCCCCCTCAAAACATGCACCAGAACTCCCCCTCAACATATACTACACTCCCCCTCAACATACTACACTCCCCCTCAACACATGTAACCATACATAAGATAAGCTTCAAGCAAAAGATAATAAATCAAATTCATCAGCAATTCTACTCCCCCTTTTTAGCCAAAAATTCTGACAACCAACAGATAGGGCATATTCATAGACAGTGCATAGAAGCATAAAGAGTGCATAGGAATCACAGATAGTGCATATTACAGACCAGAGGCACACAAGGTGCATAAGAATTCAGGGCATAGCCCAGTCACCAGCAAAATCAAAAAGAGTACATCAAAAAGGATCCAGAACAAAACAAGAAAATCAAAAATCCTCAGAATCATCAGAGGCATCTTCAGTAGCATCAGCAGAAGCAACAGGCACATTTCCTCCTTCTTCCTCATCCTGCTCACCCTCATCATCAGCTTCAGCCTTCAAAGCTGCAATAATCTTGTCAATCTTCATCTTTCTAGCCCCAAGAGCTGCACTTGTCTCAGTAAGATCAGCTATCATCTGCTTTCTGGAGAGCACACCAGATGTCCGGACAGAAGTACCAGCTACATCAGCATCATGTGTCTCAGACAGCAAACTGCAATCCAAAGCCATAGGACCAGGCCTCTTGCAGGGCTCATCACTACTTATCAAAATATCAGGGTGCTGCTGAAGAATAATTCCACACAGGAGGGTAGGAAAAGCAATTGGGAACTTAATGGCAAAAGACTTGGCATGTTCCAAAACTTGATAAAAGATATAAGCTCCATAATCAAAGGGAGACTTAGTCCCTACAGCATAGATAAACTTGGCCAACCCAGATGCAACAGAATTTGAGTGAGTA
Source organism: Medicago ruthenica (assembly GCA_018208015.1). NCBI lineage: Eukaryota > Viridiplantae > Streptophyta > Magnoliopsida > Fabales > Fabaceae > Medicago > Medicago ruthenica. The sequence goes on along the minus strand of WNNG01000047.1, from coordinate 20,625 downwards.
GTGGGAGTCCAATTTTGAGCACAGATCCTATTCAAAGCAGCATACAAAGGAGACAGTTGACCAGAAGACAAATGCTTTGGCCAATGTCTAATCTTGTTATCAGTAATTGTCCTGCAGATTGTGTCCTCAGAAACCTCAAGCTCAGGGGTCTCCTCAGTAGACCTCTCAAGGTATGCATTGACCACCATAGGAGAAAAATTCACACACTTACCACGAACAAAAACTTTCCTATACTCAGGGTTTCTTGAGTCATCACACTCATCAGAAACATTCACCAAAAACTCCCTGACCAGCTTATCATAACAAGGACCTAAATTCCTCACAGTCTTCATCAAACCAGCAAACTCCAACAAATCAACAAGCTTTTGACACTTGAACACATCTTCTTTAAGATTTCTTTCTAGACCCAGTCTTCTGTGGTATATGAACTTCCACCTAGAGGAACCATTTTCCAAGTGAAAGGAAACATTATCAAGAGGGGCAGGAGGAATAGTCAGAGGAATCTTCATTCCCTTCATTGTTTTTCTGGAAGCCCCACCAGATGTGGCAGCTTCAGGCTCAGCAACCTCAAACTCAGAGTCACTAGAGGGAGGGTCTTTTCTTTTTAAGCTCTTCTTCTTGTGACCACTTTGAGCCACTTTCTTGCTTCCAGCTTTGGGGGGACCATACACAGGTCTCTTCCCAGCCTTTACAGTTTTCTTCTTCCTATCCTTTTCTCCTTCACTAACAACAGTAGCAGATTTTTCAGATTTGCTCCTTGTCCTGCGAGCAACACCAATAGCACCAGTTTCTGCCTGAGGTCTTTCTTCAGGCACGGCTTCCTCAACAACAATAGGGTCAGCACGGTCTAAAATATCAGTCTCAGGATCACCTATAACATCTTGAGTCTCAGTCCCTTCATCTTCAGACTCTGAGGACTCACTTTCAGCAACACTTACAGAACCAGAAATATTGGGAACCACAACATCAGGCTCCTCTCTAGCTTGTGACAAAGATGCGGGAGCATCTGTCACAGCATTCTTTGTGGAGGCAAGGGAATCAGCAGGTGTCTCAGACACGGCCTCATCAACATCATTCTTTTCACCAGAACCAGTAGTAACATCTTTCTCAATAGGAGAATTCGAAGAATCACCAGCTAATTTTTCATCTACCTTAGGATTATCAAAACCTAGGGTTTCGGGCATGGCTACAGTACTCGCAACAGCGACATTTTCAGATTCAGTGACAGAAGGTTCAGCATGTGGTTCAACAACAGTCGATACAAAAGGGTTGTCCTTAAGGTACAGATCACCCATACTAAGTCCTACTTTTGGAGCAGCAGGAGTGGTAGAAGATTTACCTTTTGATCTTGATCTGGTGTTCACAGCGGTTGAGGAGACAACCTTGCTAGATTTGGCAGGTGTCTTTCTTCGTGGTGCAGATGCCCTAGTGCGACGCTTCTTTGTAGGGGCGCTAGGGATAGTGGTGAGAGGTTGCGCATCAGTGATGACGGCTTCAGCAGCTTGATCATGTGTAGTTTGGTGAGAAGAAGAATCAGCCATGGCGATGATTTGGTATGTGAGAGTATGAGAAGTGAATGAATTTTGAATGAAGGTGTGCGCGGTAAGAGAGGCAATGAGAGGTTGAGAGAAGTTAAGACAAAGATAATGATGGTAACGTGCAAGAGTTTTGAAAAAGGCAAGTGTGCAATAACCTCCTTGAGTGACGTGCAATAAGCGGTTGACAAGGGAAAAAATAATAGCTGCACGCCCCTTGCACATTAATTGCTACAATTCTTCAACTAAGCATATCCCCAACTTTCGTCTTAATTTTTCAAATTGATTTGCATCAAGGGCTTTGGTAAAAATATCTGCTAATTGCTCTTCAGTTGGAACATGTTCAAGAGTAACAATTTTGTCTTCAACAAGATCCCTTATAAAATGATGTCTAATGTCAATGTGTTTGGTCCTGCTATGTTGAATAGGATTTTTGGAGATATTAATTGCACTCAGATTGTCACAATATAATGTCATAGCATCTGTCTTGACATTGTACTCACTCAGCATCTGTCTCATCCACAACAATTGAGAGCAACTACTACCAGCTGCTATGTATTCAGCTTCAGCTGTAGACAAAGAAATGCAATTTTGCTTCTTACTGAACCAGGATATAAGGTTGTTGCCTAGGAAGAAGCATCCACCAGAGGTACTTTTTCTATCATCTGCACTTCCAGCCCAATCAGCATCACAATATCCAAACAACACAGTGCTTTCCCCATGAGAATACAACATACCATAATCACTAGTACCATTCACATACTTCAGAATTCTCTTTACCTGAGTCAGGTGACTTATTTTTGGTTCAGCTTGGTACCTGGCACACACTCCAACTGCAAATGTAATATCTGGCCTACTTGCTGTAAGATATAGAAGACTTCCTATCATACTCCTATACATGCTTTGGTCAACATCCACACCTTTCTCATCCTTTGATAATTTTACATGTGTGGGAGCAGGAGTTCTTTTATGAGCAGCATTTTCCATCCCAAATTTCTTGACTATATTTTTAGCATACTTACTTTGAGAGATAAATATAGTATCTTCCATTTGTTTCACTTGAAGACCAAGAAAGAACTTTAGCTCACCTACAAGACTCATCTCAAATTCAGATTGCATTTGCTGAACAAAATGCTCTATCATCTGGTCAGACATTCCTCCAAAGACTATGTCATCTACATATATTTGAGCAATCATCAGCTGTCCATTTTCATCTTTCACAAACAAGGTCTTGTCATTTCCTCCCTTCCTATAGCCATGGTTGATTAGAAACTCAGCAAGTCTCTCATACCAAGCTCTAGGAGCTTGCTTCAGGCCATATAGAGCTTTCTTCAATTTGTACACATGGTTTGGAAAACTAGGATCAATGAAGCCTTTAGGCTGTTCCACATAAACCTCTTCATTTAAGTACCCATTGAGAAAGGCACTCTTGACATCCATCTGATACAGCTTGAATTTTAGTATGCATGCAATCCCAAGTAACAATCTAATAGATTCCAACCTAGCTACAGGAGCAAAAGTCTCATCAAAGTCTACACCTTCAATTTGAGAATATCCTTGTGCAACCAGTCTGGCTTTGTTTCTAGTGATAGTACCATTTTCATCAGACTTGTTTTTATAAACCCACTTGGTACCTATAACATTCACATTATCTGGTCTAGGAACTAGGTCCCACACATTACTTCTCTTGAACTGAGTTAATTCTTCTTGCATAGCATTTATCCAGTACTCATCAGTTAGAGCTTCCTTAACATTCTTTGGTTCAAGTTTAGATATAAAACAAGAATTTGATACCTCATCATGGTTTCTTCTAGTTGTGATCCCTTGGTTAGGATCGCCAATGACTTGATCTATGGGATGATTTTTCTGAACTCTGATAGATGGTCCTTTGTTGGGAGCAGTCTTCTCTGGGCCAGTTACTTCAGAATCTTGCTTATCACTTGCTTCATCTACTTTCTTCGCTTCCTGCAGGTCAGATGCTGCGTCAAATGTAGCATCATCTGGCATCGCATTATTTCCTTCATCATCTACAACAACATTTATGGATTCCATCACTGTCTTGGTTCTGGAGTTGTATACTCTATAGGCTCTGCTGTTTGTAGAATAGCCTAGAAAGATTCCCTCTTCACTTTTAGCATCCATCTTTCTTCTTGGTTCCCTGTCAGCTAGAATATAACACTTACTACCAAACACATGAAAGTGCTTCACTGTTGGCTTCCTGTCCTTCCATAGCTCGTACAAGGTTGTAGATGTACCTTTTCTCAAAGTCACTCTATTATGAATATAGCAGGCTGTGTTCATGGCTTCAGCCCAAAAGAAAAAAGGCAGCTTCTTTGCATGTAGCATAACCCTAGCAGATTCTTGCAAAGTCCTGTTCTTTCTCTCAACTATCCCATTTTGTTGAGGAGTAATGGGTGCAGAGAACTCATGAAATATTCCTTCAGAAATACAGAAATCAGAGAACTTACCATTCTCAAACTCCTTCCCATGGTCACTTCTGATTCTAACAATTCCACAATCCTTTTCTCTCTGAAGTTGTAAGCAAAGATCCTTGAATTTTTCAAAAGTGTCTGATTTCTCCTTAATGAAATTTATCCAAGTATATCTAGAAAAATCATCAACAACAACAAAAGCATACTTCTTACCACCTAAGCTTTCGACTTGCATGGGTCCCATTAAGTCCATGTGCAATAGCTCAAGAACTCTGGATGTGGACAGATGTTGCAGCTTCTGGTGAGGCATCTTGGTCTGTTTTCCTATCTGGCATTCTCCACATATACTTCCCTCCTGAATTTGGAGCTTTGGTAAACCTCTGATGGCTCCTTCAGCAATAGCTTTCTTCATGCTTCTGAGATTCAGATGTCCAAGCTTTTGGTGCCATAGCTTAACTTCATCTTCTTTGGTTATTAGACAAGTAGATAACTTTGCTTTATCTTGAGAGACCCACAAGTAGCAATTGTCCTTTGATCTAACACCTTTCATCAGGATGTCCCCTTCACTGTTAGCAACTAAGCATTCACTCTTAGTAAAGTTGACCTTCATTCCTTGATCGCACAGTTGACTAATACTTATTAAGTTGGCAGTTAATCCTTTCACAAGAAGCACCTTATCAAGTTTGGGTAGACCCTCTTCCACAAGATTTCCTACACCCTTTATTTCTCCTTTGGCTCCATCCCCAAAAGTCACAAAGCTTGTAGCATAAGGCTTAACATCAGTCAAGTAATTTTTATCACCAGTCATATGTCTGGAACATCCACTGTCAAAGTACCAATCATTTCTGGATGACACTCTCAGAGAAGTATGAGCAATTTGAGCAATCTCATCAGCTTCTGGTTCTATTTTTCTAGGATCCATAGTGTTGCTTGTGCAATTATCATTTTTCTGCTTCCACTGCTTCTTGGTGATCTTTACTATGGGATCAGGTCTTGGTGAATAGGTCCTGTCTGGGTAACCATGTAATTTGAAACAAAAAGGTCTGATATGTCCTTTTCTTCCACAGTAGTGACATACCCAACCATAATTCCTTCCTCTTGATCTGGGCCTATATCCTGATGCCTGTTGTCTCACCTGATGCTGGGGCATCTGTCTTGACATAGTATGATCATGAGTATTAACAGGTGGCACAAACTGTCTTACTGGTAATTGTTTCTGCTGAGGCATGGAACTGTAGTCAAACCCAATACCTTTAGAATCTCCAGGTTTCTGTCCTATTTCCAGAATTTCGTCTAAAGCATCAGTACCTTTGTTCATCATCCGCAGTTGCTTGTTCATATTGCCAATCTTGGAAGTAAGTAAGATAACCTCATCATTGAGGTCTGAGTTTATTTTCAGAAGTTTGTCTTTCTCAGCTTGCAAGAGAGTAATGGTCCTCTTTTGTTTTTCTAAAGTTCTACAAACTTCCTCACTTTTGAGATATAGCTCCTTATAAGAATCAGCCAATTCATCATACGTTACCTCTTCATCACTAGATTCATGGTCAGATGTGCACACTCCAGTCAAGGCATTCACATGTTTTGCAGTTTCAGATTCTTCTTCTGATTCATCCTCATCCGTCCAAGACACATTCATCACCTTCTTTTGTTTCTTCAGATACGTTGCACACTCAGTTCTGATGTGACCAAAACCTTCGCATTCATGGCATTGCACCCCTTTGCTTTGATTAGTTTTGTCATCAGTTCTAGGTTTCCTCTGATTGTTGACATTTTTAAAGATGCTGCGACTGTTGTCCGGAGCATTTGTCCTAGGGCGTCTGTCCATCCTCTTCACAACTTTATTAAATTGTTTGCCCAACATCACAATATCTTCGGAGATGCTCTCATCAGTGTCTAAATTACTCTCCACATCATCTTCATCAGTGCTGGAGATGAAAGCAATGTTCTTGTCTTTCTTTTCAGATCTTTCATTAACCTTTAATTCAAAAGTTTGAAGAGATCCAATCAACTCATCAACTTTCATATCTCCAATATCTTGGGCCTCCTCAATAGCACATACTTTCATATCAAATTTCTTAGGCAGGGACCTGAGAATTTTGCTTACCAGTTTTTCATCAGATATCTTTTCCCCCAAGGATTCAAATGTGTTAGCATATTCTAGCACATTCATGTGAAAGTCATGAATACTCTCTCCTTCTTTCATTCTCAAATTCTCAAACTGTGTTGTTAGCATTTGTAGCCTTGACTTCTTGACCTTTTGAGTACCTTCATGAGCTGTTCTTAGGATATCCCAAGCTTCCTTGGCAATAGTACATTGTTTAATCAACCTGAACATGTTTTTGTCAACACCATTAAACAAAGCATTTAGGGCTTTAGAGTTTCCAATAGCTGCAGTGTCTTCTTCTGTAGACCACTCCTCTTCTGGTTTCAACTCATCAGTATCAACATTATTCGCATCTTTTATTTTAGGAGGGACCCATGCCTTGATCACAGCCTTCCAAGCTCTGCTGTCTAGAGATTTCAAGAAAGCTGTCATGCGTGATTTCCAAATGTCATAGTTCGACCCATCCAACAAGGGTGGTCTGTTCACCAGTCCTCCTTCTTTATCCATTGAGCCAGAAACTTCTTTCCCTGGAGCTCACCCACACAGAACAGGGTGCCTGCTCTGATGCCAATTGAAATTCCTGGCAACCTGACTGAAATATGCTGTGCACAATGTTGGCACAACTGTCCGAGCGCGTGTCTACTCAGAACTACAATTAAAATAGCACAACGTAACAAAGCACAAATTAAAAGGAACACAGCGGAAATAAAAAGTACACAGTGAGTTTGTTAACCCAGTTCGGAGCAACTCTCCTACTCTGGGGGATACCAATCCAGGAATGATTCCACTATTATAGTTCTAGTGAAAAGACCAACGCAGACCCACTACTTGACTTTGCACCTAGACCCTACCAGTGGCAACTCTATCTAGGAACTCCTAGATATGAGACCCCGTCTCAATTCCTACCAACAACACAGACAGCGTTGTTATCAAACACACAAAACACAAAACTCAATCAAGAGAAACACACGCTAATAACACATACTCACTCCGTACTTAAAAGCTTAGGAGCAGCTTACAAATTACAACTCAAAACAAACTCAGTCCTTAGCTTGAATCAGGGAGATACAAGCAAGGCTCACAATTAACAAACAAAACCCTAAAAACCTTAAAACACACGCTTTACTAACACACACGGTTTTTAGTTACCCTACTAGGGTTTGCCTTCATGAATATATAGCACTGAGATACCACGGGTCTGGGCTTCAAAATAGAGCATGGACATTGACCGGTCCAGCTGAAAAACGATCTTCTAGAAATAATAAAAAGCTTCCAAATATAGAACAATATCTTGGAGAACAAATGGCAAGGCAAATAAAACTTCAAACAAATCTTCAGGCAGATACACGCGCCTTGATCAGCAAGCTAGAGGAAAAAAAATCTTCAAGCAAATCTTTGGAAGATTGCGTACACAAATATAAAGCGCTAGCTGGCGCGAAATCACAACTCACGTAATGCTGTTCCATATGCTACCACATCTGTCCCAGCATCTGGCTAGTAGATGTTTTTGCAAAATGTAGCCAATCTACAAAAACCCTACAAGATTACCTAGCTTAGGTATCGACCTCTAGTGTAAGCGGATAGATAAGATCACCTCACTCAGTGTATCGACCTTCAGTGTTAGCGGCTGAATAAGATCACTCCACTCGTTAGGAATCGACCTTCAGTGTAAGTGGCTGAATAAGATTACCTAGCTTAGGTATCGACCTCTAGTGTAAGCGGCTAGATAAGATCACCTCACTCAGTGTTTCGACCTTCAGTGTTAGCGGCTGAATAAGATCACTCCACTCGTTAGGAATCGACCTTCAGTGTAAGCGGCTGAATAAGATTACCTAGCTTAGGTATCGACCTCTAGTGTAAGCGGCTAGATAAGATCACCTCACTCAGTGTTTCGACCTTCAGTGTTAGCGGCTGAATAAGATCACTCCACTCGTTAGGAATCGACCTTCAGTGTAAGCGGCTGAATAAGATTACCTAGCTTAGGTATCGACCTCTAGTGCAAGCGGCTAGATAAGATCACCTCACTCAGTGTTTCGACCTTCAGTGTTAGCGGCTGAATAAGATCACTTACTCGTTAGGAATCGACCTTCAGTGTAAGCGGCTGAATAAGATTACCTAGCTTAGGTATCGACCTCTAGTGTAAGCGGCTAGATAAGATCACCTCACTCAGTGTTTCGACCTTCAGTGTTAGCGGCTGAATAAGATCACTCCACTCGTTAGGAATCGACCTTCAGTGTAAGCAGCTGAATAAGATTACCTAGCTTAGGTATCGACCTCTAGTGTAAGCGGCTAGATAAGATCACCTCACTCAGTGTTTCGACCTTCAGTGTTAGCGGCTGAATAAGATCACTCCACTCGTTAGGAATCGACCTTCAGTGTAAGTGGCTGAATAAGATTACCTAGCTTAGGTATCGACCTCTAGTGTAAGCGGCTAGATAAGATCACCTCACTCAGTGTTTCGACCTTCAGTGTTAGTGGCTGAATAAGATCACTCCACTCGTTAGGAATCGACCTTCAGTGTAAGCGGCTGAATAAGATTACCTAGCTTAGGTATCGACCTCTAGTGTAAGCGGCTAGATAAGATCACCTCACTCAGTGTTTCGACCTTCAGTGTTAGCGGCTGAATAAGATCACTTACTCGTTAGGAATCGACCTTTAGTGTAAGCGGCTGAATAAGATTACCTAGCTTAGGTATCGACCTCTAGTGTAAGCGGATAGATAAGATCACCTCACTCAGTGTATCGACCTTCAGTGTTAGCAGCTGAATAAGATCACTCCACTCGTTAGGAATCGACCTTCAGTGTAAGCGGCTGAATAAGATTACCTAGCTTAGGTATCGACCTCTAGTGTAAGCGGCTAGATAAGATCACCTCCCTCAGTGTATCGACCTCTAGTGTAAGCGGCTAGATAAGATCACACCCATCCTCAGCAATCTACCTTCAGTGTAAGCGGCTGGATACGATTACCTTCATCCCCAGTGGATCTACTTCCAGTGTTAGCGGCTGGATACGATCAACTCTTTCAAAATCATTGCATGTGCATATTTTACTTTTACTGCAATCTTTTCATTTCGCGAAGGACAAAATTCGGGTCCTTCTTTTACTTAATTGGTCTTCGCAAAGAGTTCATGAGATGCCCTCGGCACTCACGCACTCTATGCAAAGACACAATTAAGTAGGGGCAGCTGTAGTACCCCAATTTTGTCCTAAGCCTTTTAAAACAATCAAAAATCAAAAAATCAAAGAGGGAGAAAAAGTCAAAGTCAACAAAAGTCAACAGAAAAGTCAACATTTCAAAAATGCTGACTTCGCACTGCGAAGTCTGCGATTTTTCTGCAGATTTTTGATGTTTTTGATTTAATTCCAGATTTTGTTGCATATCATTTCCATGTTTATTTTAATCAGCATTCATGGCTATTTGGGCCAAGCAAAACCAGAAATGAGAGACTTGCCATTATTGCCAAGGTTGGAAGCTTTTTCTTCCAACCTAGCATGTGACAAGCAAGTGGGCTTGCCCTTGGGCAGCTCTTGTCCCTCCCAAGTGACCTGTTAACCACCCCAAGGTTGCCAGCCACCTGCTTGGTGACTTTTCTCCTGCTTGCTCCCCCCAAAACCAGTCAAATCAGCTGGATTTTTCACTTGAAAAAACCATGAGTGCCTACCCTGTTTTGCAGCAGCTTTTCACCCTCTCACACCAGCCAATTGTAGCCTTTTGCATCCCCCAATCTCTGCACATCACAGTGCACGTTTTTATTGATCAACCATTGAGATTGCAAGGATTGATCCCCAAGCTTGGCCAATTGCATTTCAGCACTATTTCATCATCATTGCTATCCAAAATCTTTGAATTTGTGGCTGAAATCAGGCTGAGTCTTGACCCTTGGCACAAGGCAAGGTTGCCTCTATCCATTAGCATTTAATGCAAGGGTATTCAGCCTGATCCTAGCCCACAAATCAGCTAGATTTTGGGGATTTCTAATGATGAAATTGATTTGGTTTTGGCCTATAAATAGAAGGCAATGCCCAAGGTTCCAAACACTACTGATAACAACAATTCAAGAGCATTATACACTACTCATTCCAGCTTACAAACACTTACAAACAACCAGAAAAAACACAATCCAAACACAAAGCCTCACAAAGTTCAAAACCATTACCAACACCCAAAACTTTTGCAAGAACCTTCAATCAATTCAAATCCATTGCAGCTGGAGCTTTGCTAAGGATCTCTATAAGTTTCCAAGCTTTTGTTTTGCATTTTCAATTGTGTTTGCATAGCAATTTTGGTTCAAAACCTTTTGGTTCTAAAAAACCCCTTTTGAATTTCAAAGAAATCCCAAGGTTTTCAAAACATCAAAACTGGTTTGTCCAGCCTTTTTCATCCCAAAAACTCAAAGTTTTTCACCCACCTAAAAGGTCCTGAGTGTGTTCAGAAGTTGTTTCTGAACAAAAGTTCAGAAACAGCTTCTGAACTCAAAAATTCGCATACTTCGCAGTGCGAAGTCATGGTCGCAGTGCGACCATGACAGAACTCAGAATTTGAGTTTTGGTGTCCAAATGGCCAATTTTTGAGGTTCTAGCCCAAGAGCTCAGAACCTAAGAGTTTTTAAACCCATGTTTTTCAATCCATAAACAAGGATTTTACACAATTTTGACAAATTCACAAGTTCGTATGACATTTTGTGGATAACTTGTAAAACAAGTTATGTTCCCAAACTTTCAAAACCATATGAACAAACCAGCTATGTTCATCATTTTAATCCAAACTTGAACAAGAAATATTGTTCATGATTTTCAAAACTCAAGCGTGAACATACGCCAAATTTGTTCGCTTTTCAAAACAATTCGCAAAACGAGCCGAACTTGTGCGTTTTCTAGCAAAATTGCTAAATCTTTCCACTTTGGGTTTCAAACTAAATGTTTTGACATACCTTGGGATTTCTAAAAGAATTCTTCCCAAAAACTTGAATGAAAAAGGGATGGTGTGACGTATGTCTCTCCATTGCCCCGATTGTACGAATGCGTGACGTATGTCTCGTCGCTCGGACAATCGTCATTCCATTTTCAAATGTATCCAACCATAAACCAAACCAAAATCTTGGCCCCTTGTGGTCAATCCGAACCTTTTGGTCCCCCGTGGCCATTAGATTCGATCGCCCGACTCGTTTGAGTCACTCGGTCAATGTTCGACTCGTCCGAGTCCATTGTACCTGTTCTTGATCTCAGTGGATCAATCGAACAATCGCCCGACTCGTTGGAGTCCACTCGGTCAATGATTGACTCGTTTGAGTCCATTGCACCTCTCTTGGTCCCATAGCGACCAATTCGAACCCTTTTACCCTAACGGACGTACCTTTTAACAATTCTAGTGCGATTCGTGAACAAACGCTTAATAAGTCTCCCAAGCGCGAGCATACAAGCTACGTTTTAATCGCAAGAATTCGGTTAAAACATCGTCCATTTAAAATTAACCAACATATGTACGTTTTTCTACCAAAGAACTACGTACGCTTTGAATTCTCCGACTACCGGGAGATACGTAGGAGCAAGATCGACATCTTGTCAAGCGCAATAATAAAAACTTTCTTTTTCCCTTTCGTTTGTTTTTATCTCTTTTCCCCCCTTTTTAGTATATTTTCTTTTGACATAGATAAGCATGCGCGCAAAACATTTAAAAACAATTTAAGCTTTAGCCAAATAGAAGGTTCCCGTTGAGTACAACGGACGTGAGGGGTGCTAATACCTTCCCCTTGCGTAACCGACTCCCGAACCCGACAATGGTTGCGATGACCATCCTTTCCTCATCGTCAAAGGGTTTTATTATCGTTTCCCTTTAAACATAAAAAAAAAAAACTTAAGGGTTTATCAACGTTCCCTTTACACAAAAACTTTGGTGGCGACTTCACAAAGGCCCTCCGAGCGTTTACGAACGACCTCGGGGGATTTGCGCGTTTTTTAAAACGAGGTGCGCACACAATACAATAGGAACGGTATGCTTGTCATTACAAATACTATTTAACAACATATTGTGTACTAAAAAGCGGACAGAGGCGCTAGTGACAACTTAAGTCAAAGGGAGAAAAACAGAACAATGAGCAGTATTTGCTAAACTAACAAGCCTAAATCAACCAATCCCACATTTATTTATTTCAATCAAAACGAAGGGCAGAATTCAACTATCATACTAACCTTGCAAATCAAAAGCACACGACCAAAAAACAGCCACGAAAGAAAGAAAGAACTTTGAAATGAGAGGTGCAGCAGTTATGAAATAATCCTCATTATTTTTCATGACTTGTAATGGAATGTTACCAAAATAGAAAAATATTTTTATTAAGGTGATTAAAAGTAATTATACTGTTTATACAGAAATTAAACAAGACATGACATGTAATAAGCTAACTTAAACGAAAAAAATACTAGCTTCATTTAAGAAATAAAAATTGAAACTCAAGCAACTGAGAACAAAACAAAGCATAAGTAGACTACAAATCTACTTCAAAGGAATTTGATGATCAAAGCAGACTTAAAGTAGTGGCATTGGTTTCAAAGACATACTTTGATGACAGAGCAAAGCATAAGTAGACTAACTTTAAGCACTTGTTTGGATTGGTTTATTTTTGAGTTTATACAAAACATTTTATGCAAATAAATAAACTTTTATGTACATCTTATGAAGATACAATTTTCGTTAGTGAAAACTTATGAATTAACATAAAAGCTTATTTATTTGCATAAACTGTTTTTCATAAGCTCAAAAATAAATGAATCCAAACGGGACCTAATTAGACTAACTTAAAGTAGTGGCATTGGTTTCAATTTTGATATCAAGCTTCAATTTTCCTGATGCTTCAATTTTCATTTTAATGCTTTGTAGACTAACTAAAGTAGTGGCATTCCTTTCCTAGTTTCAAAGTATAAGTAGACTACTTTAATATTCTGGCCACTCTTATTCCTGATGTTTCAGTGTCCTTTGTAAGCAGTAAAAGGAATGCCATAGTTTCGTAGGTTTAGCCTCCTCTGTTTGTACTAAATCTTGGATGGGAAATGTCCCTAACCAAATTTACCATGTTATATATAATGACTTTTTTTTTAACTTAATGAAAGTATTTTTTTTTTGAGGGGATAAAAATTGTTTTTACTGTCAAAAGAAAAAGATAATAATGAAAGTTGTTTTTAATAATGAAGATAATATTGTCCTTTGTTTTAACCAAATTTACCACTACTTCAATTTTCATTGTAATTAGTCTACTTAAAGATAGTCTACTTATGCTTTGATATCAAGCTTCAGTTTTTTCCTGATGCTAACAGAGGCATTTGCAGCAAGTTTGTTAACAGAGGCATAACCTAAACAATGAAGATCAGCAGGGCATGTAAAAGCCAAAAATCAATGACCTAGCAACAAATATGCAGGCCCTCCACTATGAAATTGAGATTGTAGAAGTTGAGCAGGAACTATTAAACTAGTAGCAATAAGTTGCAATTAAACCCATAATATAAAGCAAAATAACCTAGCATCTCACAAGTTAAAATCAGAATCATATAAAAGTTGAAGAACAAGAAACTCACCTTTTACAAATAGAGTTTCCCTTTCTTTAGTTGTTCCTGAACACAGGAAAAAAAACAATTTGTCAATGAGATAATTGATGATATGGATAAGATTGGGATAAGCAAATAATCAAGTTAAAGCCATGAAATCTATATTTTCTTAGTCATCTAACTTGCTATAACTCATCCAAGTATTTTTTTTCTTAAAAAGAGAAAACTTAGCGAGAATGTTTTGATCAATACCAAATTGCAAAACGACATAATGCAAAAAGTACTTCTTTTTAAAGGATTATCACATTTCTACATAATCTTTTCAATTATAAAAGGAAGACAACATTCAACAAAAGGAAGCATGGTTAGACTACATAACTGATTTTCCTTAATTTCTTTCTATAAAGAACACTCATATCATACAAATTTATCATTAGGAATTTTTTTCTTGTTCATTTATTTCAGTTTTCTGATCACTACCATGGACACTAAAAATATGAAAGTTGACTACATAACACTTAGGAATTTATCAATATGAATATAGCTATTTGATGTTTGTTATTATATTTTTGTTGATATCATGAAAAAATTGTAAGCAAATGTTGTTGCAACACCTTAATAACATACCAGTTATGTAGACCTTTGAAATTATTGTTATTTTCACAATATTTTAAGCTCATACCAGTTATAGTATAAATTTTTTCAGTTTCACATTTCTCTTAACTCTCTCTCATGGGTTTTGTTGTGTTTTTCAACAGGTATAACTAAGATGATTAATGAAATCACCACCCTTTGTGGAATAGATGCATGTGGTATAATCTATGATGAAAACAATGTTGGAGCAACGGTTTGCCCATCAAAAGAAGGAGTCCAAATGGTGTTGGACAAGTTCAGGAATTTTCCTGAATCAGAACAAAGAAAAGTAATGCTGGATCATGAGGGCTTTTTGAGCCAATCCATCATGAAATCAAAAGAGAAGTTAAAGAAACTAAAGGACAAGTCCAAGAAGAAAAGAATGAACGATATACTTGGTGAATTCATTCATACAGGTGAATTTGATGGAAATGTGAGTGAGAGTGATCTCGAAGATCTATCCTTGCTTATTGGTGATTACCGAAAAGAATTAATTCCGGGTGTGTGTGTTTTTTTGGACAACTCCCTCTTATGCACCCAAACCTCTCAAGAAGAGAAGCTGGGGCGAAAGAAAACAGAAAAAAAAAACCCCAGCGCTTACAGCAATGCAGGGTACCCAAACACAAGCAAAGGAAAAAACCCTCCCTACAACACCCAAACACAAGGTACACATAAACAAAAACAAAAGCCAGGCAGCACTTCTCTCCATAAACAAACATAACCAACTGAGTACGACAATGCTGCACACAGTTGGGCTGTTTGTAAACAACACCTAACCACCAAAAACCTCCCATAAAACAAAACACAAACTCTGCCACCCCATAACAGAAACAAAGAGAAGAGAACCACAGCTCCAGAAAGCCAACCGCAAAGCCAAAAATAAGGACAAAAACAGACCCCCAATTCCACGACACCCGTCTCGCTGTCACAAAACAAAAACTGCTACCTTAATAGACAATCCCCAGGATCCCAAAGCCATTCGTAAATTTCCAGGCTTTTCCAAAGACTACTAAAAACTCTCTCCTCTTCTATTGCCAAACTCGTGTTTGCCCCCATGAAGCCCTGCAGAATCTTATAAGCTGAACTGACACTAAAAACACCCCCTCTCTCCGGCTTCCACAACCAACTGTCCTCCGCCTCTGTCAACACAAAATCCACTATTAAATCGCTAAGTTGCCGAAGCTGATCTTCCTCCCATAGAAACAGTTTTCTCCGCCAATGAAAATGCCAGTTACTATTATCCTCCCAAGCCTCTAGCACCCCATAAACCGAACTCTCTTTCAGACACGAAGCTACTATCACATAAGTTAATATCATATAAGCTATTGTCACGGAAGTTAATATCACTATTAGCTTATATGACAATAGTTTATATTTCACATAAACTAGTATCATATAAACTATTGTCACATAAGCTACTATCACATAAGTTAATATCACATAAGCTACTCACATAAGCTATTGTCACATAAGTTACTATCACATAAGCTAATATCACATAAGCTATTGTCTAATACAGGTATCTTTACACACAGTTACTATCTACAAGATGAGTACCTTTAAGTTATTATAAGCTATTATCAAATATCAGCAATAATAAGTTATTAGAAGAAGTACCTTTAAGTTATTATAAGACAACAAAGCCTCCACCGATTCTTCGTCTCGTCGTTTCCCTTCCTTCACTATTGGGTTCGATTTTGGATTCAAAGAAACTGAAACACAAAATAGAAACAAGAGTAAAAACATGAACAAGAACAAAAAAGATGACCCATATTCACATAATACATAAATGACCCATTTGTGTTCCGACTATAACAATAGAGTGATTGAATGAACATGAACAAAGATGATGAGAAGAGGAACAAACCTTACGAGAAGAGAACATTAACAATTGATTTCGATTTGAGAAGAAGAACTGGACAAAACACGATGAACAGAACAACAAAACAAGATGAACAAACAGAAAATACGATGAACAGAACAAAACACGATCAGCAACTTGAACACGATGAGAAAAGAAGGAACATGAACAACAAAATGACAAATCTTTACTAATGGGGTTCAATTTCATTGATGATGAGTTTCAATTTCATGATGATTGATTTTGATTTCAATGAAAAATGATGAAAAGGGGAAATTTTGGTGTTTAGGGTTCTGTTCTTATGTTTGGGTTCTGTTCTTATGAAAAGGAGAAATTTTGGTAAAACGACCAACAAAGAAGAAAGGGGTAATATTAAGAGAAGATGTAAAAGAAAAAATTCATTCAAGAGGGAAAATTTTAGGTTTTATTTTTGATGAAAACATGAAAGGGGGGAAATTTTTTTGATAACCCGCTCAAACTGAAGCTTATAAAATAAAAGGTGACAACTTGGGTACCCATCAATAAAAGGTTGGTAACACAACCCATGCTGAGTTGGCACCAATCAAAGTTATTTGTTTGTTTTCTATTATTTTTAATGTTATATAAATACATTGTTTTGATTGGGCCAACTCAGCATGGGTAGTATTACCCACCTTTTATTGATGGGTAAACAACAATTTCCCAAAATAAAAACTTATAATCTTTTTTGTGACCAATAAATCGGTGGCTACATAATATAAATATTTTTTATTTTAAAAATTAAGAAATTAAGAGAGAGTATAGACGGGGATATTTGGGTAGCTAAAAAATTGGTTTTTAAATCAGTCGCTAAATAAATTTTGTGACCGATTTAGAGACCAACTTGGTTTTGGTTAATTGTTTACAATTAACAGTTGTTATTTCGGTCTCTATTGTGACCGATTTATTTTGGTGTCTAAATCGGTCTCTAAACCAAAACTTTCTAGTAGTGATTGTTTGTTATTGTTTATTATTAATTTTCTGATTATTATATCTGTTAATTGTTTATTTCGGGGGATTAGTGAATTTTGAATGATTAAGGGTATTTTAGTCATTTGAGAGATAGTGGCATTTTTGTAATATGTTAGTAGTTTGAAATTTGAATTTTAGAGAGTTGTGGTGAAATAAAAAAAGGGGAGGTTTAAGTATAGTAAAAGAGTAGTGTTTTATTTATGAGAGTTTGATATAATTAAGCCCACTAGTGTAAGTGACACATACCAATTATATTTAAATAGGAGTGTTAGTGTTAGTGAGCTAGATCAATTCATTTGTGCAAAACTTTTGGGAAGAAGCTAAGGAGAGAGAATAGAGAAAGGAAGAACTTGGGAAGATAGAAGAGGGGAGAGCTCTAGAAGTGAAGAATTTAAGCTAGGAAGGTGAAGAATTGACGTAAGGGAGAATATTATTTTCATCATTTGGGTATTAAGAAACAAATGGGTTGTTTGGGATGTTTTAGCTTATGCTTAAATTCATGAACTTATGATTAATTGTGTTAAATTCGTGTTCCTTTTTTATGGTTGAATTGAACATGTGTTAAGTTGTTGAATTATCAAAACTCAGGGTTGATTATATTGTTTTGGTGACTTTGTGAAATTTGATGAATTTGATGAAGAACATGATAATTGGTGTTGATTATGCTTAATTGAGTTGATTATGAATATGAATATGAGAATGTAATTGGTTTCTGAATTCATGAGATTATGAAGTTTGGGTTGTGTTGAAGTTGTTGTTGTTGTTGTTGTTTATGTGAATATTTAAGTTGGTAAAAATGAATAAGTTGTTGATGAAATGGTTTAAGTTGATTCATGTTGGTTGAATTAAGTGATTATGATCATGTTGAATGAATGGGAAACTTGGAATGTTGTTGTTATGCCTTGTTTGTGAAATTAAGTCGTTTTGGAAGAAAATGGATTTTTGAGACGATAAATGAATATATGAGAATAAGTTGATGTTAAGTGATTTTGATTAAGTTGTTTTAAGCCATATTAGGTATATTATGAATGGTGATAACTGGTTTAAGGTTTTGGAATGTTCTTGTGCGAATTGGGTCGAAAAACGATGTTGAAAGCAGTATTTTTATGCGAAAACGCAAAAATCGAAAAAAACCTGAACTGGTAGTCACGCAGGACCGTGCGCCCCTGTGGCACGGACCGTGTGTGAGTCTCACACCTAGGGGACACGACCGTGCGCCCCTAAAGCACGACCGTGCACCCTGTTCAATGCATTAAAAATTGAATTATTTGACTTTTTTAAAGAATAATTTCCTAATTTAGAATTCTTAAAGAGTGTCCCAGTGACATTCGTTAACAAGAACCTAAAAAAATCAATTCCTAACATATTTTCTGCAAAGCAAAATTGAACATTGTGAGTTCAAAAAACATTAGAAAACTGGCAACGAAAAAAAAATACCTAACAAGGTATCCTGCACTTAGCATCATGACCATTATACTTCAACTTAACCATACGAGTGACATTTCACCTCCCCTCCAAGGGTGTCTTAAAGTTCTCCTTTGACCAACTCAGAGGAAACGTAATGGCAAACAAGATTCCAAGAAGTGTAGCAAAGAGACCAATCATTACACACTAAGTCTAAGATTTTCTCATAATGAAGAGACACCCCTTTTGGAAACACCATGATCCCCACCTCACCCCCCCACCCCGGCGCGAAGACGATCAACTTTGGAAGATTATGAACCTTAAGTCATCGTCTTGAATAACGAGATGACGACTTAGGGACTACTGTTTTGAATTGGGTCAAGGCCTAATCCTCATACTCGAAGTCCACTATTGAAATTAAGGCTCGATAAGGCGTCCACCAATATCTAATGACCACACGACAACAAAGACCTTAAGGCACTGAGACCTTAAGGACTTTCTCCTCTTCAAAACCTTATGCCTCAAGCGTTGTGGTTTGGATTCATTCAAGACTTTTGGTTTAAAAGTTTTTGGTTTTGAACTCTTCCTTGCCTTGGGTTTTGAACTCTTTTGAATCCTGAACTTAAGAGTTCTTGATTTTGATTTCATTAGAACCTTGAACTCTGAATTCTAAGATTCTGTTTTGTTCATAACCTTAGCTTGTTTGGCTTCTGGTACAGAACCTTCTTTGCGCATTCAGAACAAGGAGGTTTCTTTGTTTTCACAGAAGTTCGAATCTTTTTGACAGATTCTGCTGTGAATTTTGTAACAGCCTGATTTTTAGTATTACAATTGTTTGTTATTGTTTATTATTAATTGTATGATTATTATATCTGTTAATTGTTTATTTCGGGGGATTAGTGAATTTTGAATGATTAAGGGTATTTTAGTCATTTGAGAGTTAGTGGCATTTTTGTAATATGTTAGTAGTTTGAAATTTGAATTTTAGAGAGTTGTGGTGAAATAGTAAAAGGGGAGGTTTAAGTATAGTAAAAGAGTAATGTTTTACTTATGAGAGTTTGATATAACTAAGCTCACTAGTGTAAGCGACACATATCCATTATATTTAAAGAGGAGTGTTAGTGTTAGTGAGCTAGGCCAATTCATTTGTGCAAAACTTTTGGGAAGAAGCTAAGGAGAGAGAATAGAGAAAGGAAGAACTTGGGAAAATAGAAGAGGGGAGAGCTCTAGAAGTGAAGAATTTAAGCTAGGAAGCACTTTTGGTGAAGAATTGAGGTAATGGGAATATTATTTTCATCATTTGGGTATTAAGAAACAAATGGGTTGTTTGGGATGTTTTAGCTTATGCTTAAATTCATGAACTTATGATTAATTGTGTTAAACTTGTGTTCCTTTTTTATGGTTGAATTGAACATGTGTTAAGTTGTTGAATTGATGTTGTTGAATTATCAAAACTCGGGTTTGATTATATTGTTTTGGTAACTTTGTGAAATTTGATGAATTTGATGAAGAACATGATAATTGGTGTTGATTATGCTTAATTGAGTTGATTATGAATATGAGTATGTAATTGGTTTCTGAATTCACGAGATTATGATGTTTGGGTTGTATTGCGGTTGTTGTTGTTGTTTATCAGAAATATGCTTAAGTTGGTAAAAATGAATAAGTTGTTGATGAAATGGTTTAAGTTGATTCATGTTGGTTGAATTAAGTGATTATGATCATGCTTAATTGAATGGGAAACTTGGAATGTTGTTGTTATGCCTTGTTTATGAAATTAAGTCGTTTTGGAAGAAAATGGATTTTTGAGACGATAATTGAATTAATGAGAATAAGTTGATGTTAAGTGATTTTGATTAAGTTGTTTTAAGCCATATTAGGTAAATTATGAGTGGTGATATTTGGTTTAAGGTTTTGGAATGTTTTTGTGAGAATTGAGTTGAAAAAACGATGTTGAAAACAATATTTTTACGCGAAAACGCAAAAATCGAAAAAAAAAACTGAACTGGTAGCCACGCACGACCGTGCGCTCCTGTGGCACGGACCGTGCATGAGTCTCGCACATAGGGGACACGACCGTGCGCCCTTGAAGCACTACCGTGCACCCTGTTCAATGCATTGAAAATTG